>RCUC01161941.1:0-58854 GCA_003697995.1 Taxidea taxus jeffersonii | reverse complement strand
AAAAAAAAAAAAAATACACAAATTAAAGTCCAGGCTAGAGAGCTTCACAAGTAAATTCTATCAAACACTTAAAAAAGAGTTAATACCTATATTTCTCAAACAATTCTAAAAAACTGAAGAGGAAGGAACATTTCCAAATTCATTGTACAAGACCAGCATTATCTTGATAACAAAACTGAGGACACTAGAAGAAAAAAACAAAGGCCAGTGTCCATGATCAACAATAGCTGTAAAAATCTTTAATAAAATATTAACAGATTGAATTTAAAAATAGGATGGGGTGGCCAGGTGATGGATATTGAGGAGGACACATGTTGTAATGAGCACTGGGTGTTACATGCAACTAATGAATCTTTGAACACTACATCAAAAACTAATGATGTACTATACAGTGATTAACTGAACATAATAAAAAAAATACATTTAAAGGATTATACACCATGATCAAATGGGATTTATTCCAGGGACGCAAGGATGGTTCAACATCCACAAATCAATCAACATGATACACTATATTAACAAAATGATAAAAATCCTACGATAATCTCCAAAGATGCTAGAAAACTTTTTGAGAAAACTCAACATTCATTTATGATAAAGAATCATAGCAAAGTAGGTATAGAGAGAACATACTTTAACATAATAGACATGCCCGTAGCTAACATACTCAACAGTAAAAGCTAAAAGCTTTTCCTCTAACATCGAGAACAAGACAAGGATGCCCACTCTTGCCACTATCTAATTAACATAGTACTGTAAGTGCTAGCTTAGTCCTAGCAATCAGATAAGAAAAAGAAATAAAAGGCATCCAAACTGGTAAGGAAGAAGTAAAACTCACTATTTGTAGATCACAGGATACTATATAGAAAAGACCCTAACGACTCCACCAAAATACTATTAGAATAAGGAAATTCAGTTGCAGGATACAAAATCAATATACAGAAACTGGTTGTGTTTTTATTTTTATTTTTTATTTTTTTTAAAGATTTTATTTATTTATTTGAGAGAGAGAGAGAAGCAGGCTCCCTGCTGAGCAGAGAGCCTGATGTGGGACTCGATCCCAGGACCCCGAGATCATGACCTGAGCCGAAGGCAGCAACTTAACCCACTGAGCCACCCAGGCGCCCTGGTTGTATTTTTATAATAATGAAATACAAGAAAGGGAATATCAAACATAACTAGGAGTAAATGTAACCAAGGAGGTGAATGACTAGTACTGTGAAAACTGTACATCGCTGATGAAAGAAACTAAAGATGACACAAATAAATGGAATGATACTCCATGTTCACTGACTGCAAGAATTTATATCGTTAAAATGTCCATACTATCTAAAGCAATCTATAGATTCAATACAATCCCCATCAAAATACCAATGTTATTTTTCACAGAACTAGAGCAAAAATCCTAAAATTTATATGGAACCACAGAAGATCCTGAATAGCCAAAGTAAGCTTGAGAAAGAGGAATAAAGCTGGAGGTGTTATGTTCCCTGACTTCAAACTGTACTACGACCCTACAATAATCAAAACATTATGATACTGGCACAAAAACAGACACATAGGTCAATGGAACAGAATACAGTGCTCATAAATAAACCCACATGGACACAGTCAATTGATCTATGACAGAGGAGATAACAAATATAATGCAGTAAAGACAGTCTCTTCAGTGGTGTTGGGAAAACTGAACAGCAACATGCAAAAGAATGAAACTGGACCAGTTTCTTAAACTATACACAAAAATTAAATCAATTAGAGACCTAGATATAAGACCTGAAACCATAAAACTCTGGAAAGAAAATAAACAGTAAAATCTTGGACACTGGTCTTAGCATGTTATTTTGGATTTGTCTCTTTAGACAAGGGACATGAAAGCAAAAATAAACAAATGGGACTGCATCAAACTAAAAAGCTTTTGTGCAGTAAAGGACACCATCAACAAAATGAAAAGACAACCTGCTGAATGGAAGAAGATGTTTGCAAGTGATATATCTGATAGGGGGTTAATATCCAAAATATAGTAAGAACTTCAACTCAACACCAAAACCCCCAAAACAAAAACCAAAACCAAACCAAAATCCTAGATAATCTAATTAAAAAATGGGCAGAGGACCCAATAGACATTTTTCCAAAGATATACGGATGGCACATGAAAAGATGCTCAACATCACTAATCTTAAGGGAAATGCATATCAAAACCACAATGAGATATCACCTTCTGTCAGAATGGCTAAAATAAAAAACACAAGAAACAAGTGTTGGTGAGGATGTGGAGAAAATGGAACTCTTCTGCCCTACTGGTAGGAATGTAAACTGGGGCAGCCACTTTGGGAAACAGTATGGAGGTTCCTTAAAAAAATGAAAATCGAACTACCATATGATTCAATAATCCCACTTCTGGCTATTAATCCAAAGAAAATGAAAACACCTATTCAAAAAGATATATACACCCCTAGGTTCATTGCAGCACCATCTGCAGTAGCTAAGATATGCAAGCAACCCAAGTGTCTATGGACAGATGACTGGATAAAGAAGATGTGGTATATGTACACGATGGAATATTACTCAGCCATAAAAAAAGCACAAACTCTCGCCACTTTTGACAATACAGATGGACCTAGAGGGTATTATACTAAATGAAATAAGTCAGAAATAAAAATACCGTATGAGTTCATGTATATGTGGAAATTAAAAACAAAACAAAAACTGACTCATGGATACAGAGAAGAATATGGTCATTGGCTGGGGAATATATGAAAGGGAGGTATATGTAAGAGGTATAAACTTATAAAACAAATCATGGGGACAAAGTACAGCATAGTGAGTACAGTCAATAATACTGTAATAACTTGGGTAACATGGTAATTAGAGTTATGGTGATCATTTTATAATGTATATAAATTTTGAATCACTAAGTTGTACACCTGAAATTAACACATTATGTGTCAACTACACTTCCTTTAAAAAAAGTCAATACATATTCACTGTAGGAAATAATTCCCACTCCCTCAATACAACAAATATATTTTGGTGTTTTTCCTTCCCTTATGTTTGTTTTATAACACAGTTGCAATTGTAACATATGGACAGTTTGTGACCTGCTTTGTTTCACTTAATACAGAACTACTTTTATCTATTAATAAAAAATTTAATATCAAGCATATTTATCATAATGTAATTAAATGATCCCCCTGGTAGGTATTTAGACTTTGGCCAGTGTTTACACTGTTCCTCTGCACAGTCACCTAAAAAAGTGCATAGAGAATGTCCAATATTCAGGAAGAGAATGTGGAAATCTCAAGGGGGATCCAGATCGCTGGCTCAAAATGAAATCACCTGCAAGGACTTGCTTACAAAGAGTCTATGCAGCAACTCTACAGGAAACGGAGGTGGGAAGCTCAGCAGACACGGATGGTCCCTGCAGCCCGGGCCTGGACGCAGGCACACCTGGCAAACACAGGAGGCTGCTCCCGGGCCTGCATCACTTCTCCTGGCCCAAGACAGCCACCTTGGCAGAAAGCACAGAGCCGACCTGAGCCAGCGGACCAGAGGGTCAGCCTTTGCCTGGCATCTAACACAGTGGGACCCGCCCCACTCCAACACTGGCTACACTGGCTGGCGCCAAAAGCATCAGAACAGGCGGTGTGAGGCAACCCGGGGATCACTGCCAAACCACACGGTTCAGGAGGAAGAGCAGGACAATGCTAGGATGGATACTTTTCACCTCAGAGAGCTGGCCGCTCCCTGAGAAAGGAGGGCGGTGGTACAGAATGAGGGACGCCTAAGACAGTAGCCCCCGGGAACACACGGGAGCCCTGTGTGTGGGGGTGCTCTCTACGCCCAGTCAGAACACACCGCCTACTTATTAACTTCTCCAATCAGTTAAGGGGTCCCCGCAGCCCAGCCCCCCGGGCCGATGCAGTAGCCTCCAGTTGTCTAGGCCTGTGCTTGTTTCTGTTTCAGACCCAGACTGTGCGCTCCTGGCAGAAGCCCAGCAGGGCGAGAGCCACTGAAGGAGGGTGGGGAGCGCCTCCAGGCCAGACTCTCCAGGGCTCCCCCGCCCTCTTGCTGCAAACAACAGCCTCTGTGTTCCCCAGCCTCGTGCTGTAGCGTAAATCCTCAGTTTTTATCTCTGTTTCATCACCACCCTGGGATGTTCTATCCCAGTTCAACTGTTTCTGTCTAGGCATGCAGCTCCCAGGCTCTGCTGCTGCCTACCCAAGACAAACACTGGTGACAAGGGATTCCTAGGGTAGTGCAGGCCATCTGTTAAATGGCCACAGAGAGCAAGGGGTCATGCAAGCTGGGAACCCCCAATCACACACTGACCAGGGAGCTGGCTCTGACACATGGGGCAGAAGCTCAGCCTTGAGGTCCCTAGGGACCGAACTCACACACTCCTTCAACGACTACCCGTTTCTCTAGCTAGTGCTTTTTATAGCATCTGGAAGGAAGGATGGAGGGAAAGCAGGCAGGCCCCTTGCCTGCCCAGGGGTTTCCAGGGTCAGAGTGTGGAGGAAAGGCCTAGGGAGAAGGCAGGGAGGCGGCTGTGACAGTTACAGAAAAGAGGGGTCCCCTCTGCTCAAAGGCAAGTATTGGCAAAGGTCATTCTTCTAGAAAGGCACGAACAACGACCCAAGTCCCTAAGAGAAGCAGGGCACAGTAAAATGCACATAGAACTGAACCACCAAAAAGAAGAAGACATCAAATCCTTTGTAACCGTTTTACGGCAGGACACCGAGCATCTTCTACTTAAATGGGTTTTGTGATTTCTCTTTAAAGCTGACCCCAAAGTAGACCAGAAGAAATGGGTTAAGTGGCACACCTACATGTTAAAATTCAATCTCCGTCTCTCCAGAACCCCCAGCTGGCCTGGTTCCAGCGGAAATGCTAACTGGACCACCCCCAGGGGACAGCGGATCTATTTCATCTATTTCAGGCATGCACAAAGGGGACACATACACATGCTGCACGATTTCCCCTGGGGCTGCAGCTGGCCAGCCGTCTGGCCAGCACCTGGGGCCTCCAAAGACGCTATCTGCAGGGGAACTGTGACTCTGACGGCCCTCTCCCTGGGGAGGGGAGGAGTGGGGGCTGCTACCCACCGCTCTAACAGGGGGCACTGGATCCTGTGACAGGAATCCAGGCGATTTTGTCTACAGTTACCAGGAGGCTGCTCACGATGAGAAATCATCCTTTTTCTGTTTCTGCAAGACAGGGGTGCTTCCTGGTAGCAACCTCTCAACTCCCCTGGCCCCAAGGGTGCCAAAGGGATGAGGTTTGTAAATCTCTGAAGCATCGCTGAACACCCGTGAGGAAGGCGCAGTGAAAGGTGTAAGGGACAAAATAATGGCTGACAACATAAGGGGGAGAGATGAGTTAACAACAAATTATACATAAAATGGGAGATTCCGTGGCATTCAGAATGTTCTAAGGGCAGGGTGATTCTACCAAGCTGTCATCCTTAGGAGTCAGTTACTTGGCCAATATTTTTCCCTCATTCGTGGTTATCTAATCAGTACTAGAACCTCTTGCAGTTCTGTCAGAGGGAAACACCAATAAGGAGTGGAAGCCCAGAATCTTTCTGCTCTGCCTGAGTACCCTCTGGCTCACAGGATTTCTCAAACCCAAGGCCTACATGGATTCTTTTGTTAAATTCAGTAAAAATTAATTGTAACATTTTTCTTTTAAAAAGTGTATACTTTATATAAAAGACAGAGAAAGATGCTCAATATGGTTAGACCTCAGGGAAATGCAACTCAAGTCCACAGTGAGATATTACTTTACACCTACTAGCATGACTACAATCAAAAAGACAAATGCTGGTGAGGCTGTGGAGAAACTGGAACCCTCATGTGTCACTGGCGGGAAGGTTAGTGGTGCAGCCCGCCTGGAAAACAGGCAGCTCCTCAAAATGTTCAATGCACAATTACCACGTGACCCAGAATTCCATTCTTATAGGTCCATAACCCGAGAAACTTGAAAACATACGCTCAAACCGACACATCTGAACATAAAGGTTCAAAACAGCATGTGCTGCTGGTACATGTGCATGGGGAAGATACCTGGCATGGTGTTCAGCCAGTATTAATGGTAGTTATTTCAAGGTAGTAGAATCTGAAGATCTTCGTATTATTCTGCATTAAAATCTTTTATAATGAACAAATACCTTTTTTTTCCAGCAGAAAATCAGTAAATGATTTTCTTAAAAACAAAACAAAGTAGAAAAGTAAAGAGAGCAACCCCCCCACAGCAATAATATATACAGGAGATTCCCTCACACCAGCATACATTTAATACCTTTCTAATCAGACTTTTAGTTTGATTACCTCACTGCACCAGGATTCACCCCGCTTCCTTTAAATAAGCAGGAAGTTGGCAGAATTCAAAGATGTCCCCATCTATATCTGAACCAGCCCTCAACATCTAGCATTTTCCACTTCTTCCCACTGAATCAATCATATTCACTGTACTAGGTTTCCTTTCTCCTTCCCACTCCCTCCTCCTTTCCTTCCCTGCCTTTCTCCTGGTCTGATGAGTGAAAAGGTGAATTTTTTTTCCCCTCTTTCATTTCAAATGCTACAATTCATCTGCTATTATGTATACATACAGTTTTTTTCCTGCCCTTAGGCCATCTAATCTTCCTGTGACTGCTGAGCACTGTTAACAAACATCTGTATTCTTCTGACATCCAAGCAACCCAAATCCTTCCCTACGTGTGCCAAGGTCCCTCCAGCCGCTAGCCTCACAGGGTGGAGGGTAAACAGAACCTTTACTGGTTCTGTCTCCAGTTTCATTGCACAGAGCTGGGTGTGAGCTCCATAGTGCCTTATAATTAGCCCAAAGCAGCTGCTTTTCCAAAGCCTCACTTTGTACCTGCCACGACTGTCGATGTGTATAAATATTAAATGCAAAAGGCACCATTAAAGTCACATTAAGTTTCTGACTGAAGCACTGATGGCTTCGATATCCAAAGCTGAGATCAAGCCGCTGCCTTGGTGTTCTTTGTCTTTCTGGGCACTTACTTGTAAGAGTTTTCAGTGGGTGAAATCTTTCACCCACCTATGACTGTCACCTATGAGGCCGCCTCTAATGCTGCTGTCTTCGCAGCTTGCACAAACCACACAAGTGTGTAAAATTTCATCTGCTAAACGACAGGCAGTCTGTCTGACCTCATCTCAGGGGGCAATCAGGCAACGAAGATCAGTGAGCAGTAAGCCCCTAGTAGTGGCCAGGCAGCTGCGGAGGACTGAGAATGACCAGAAAGGGTCGGGGAGCAGTGCCAAAGCCCCCCGACCTTGACCTTGTGGGGCACAGGGGCTTGCGCAGGCTCTGAAGCCCCCCCACAAGCTGCAGGCCCGCTTTTCACATAAACAAATGCTTGGAAAACCTTCCGGGCAAAACCAAACAGGAACTATTCCCCCTGGTTAGGCAAGGATGAGAAGCATATTACCTCCATCACACATACTGGCTTTTCTTTTCCTTTGCTAAATGAAATGTTTCTACCTTTTCAGTATAAAAACAGCTCTTGCAAGCATTTAATACTTTAATTATGAAATGCACTTAGTGATGGCATTTGGCCTAAAACATTTATTGGGATAGCAGAGCAGTCTGAAACTTCAAGAAGCATGGACATACCTGTTTAGCTGCTGTGGAAGAGATGGCTTTTCTGTCCAGCAGGTTGAGAAGCTCAGCCAGCGCGGAAGGTGTCACAGGACTAGCAGCCCCCCAGAAAGGAGAGAAAATAAATTTACATTTCACACCGTCAGCATACCGATCTATGGTTATTGAGAAGCAAAGCACTTGATACTGTAGGTTTAAATAATTAAACCCACACCCAGAAATGAAAATAGCATGCCAACTGAGCTCTATTTATTTATTTATTTTGTATTTTAGGATATAACAAATTTCTGTGACTAGCGTTGTTTTTCTTTATTTTACTACTCAACAATAATGGCTGTTTGGCAGAAGTTGTAGCAACAGACAACTGCTCAGTTTAATTAGTCAAAAAAAGGAGTGGCTGCAAAATTCATGAACCATGACAAGAGAAAAAAAATACCCAAAACAAAACAACCCAGTAATTAAATATTTTCAACTGCAAGATCAGCCTAAAAATTACTTCAAACAAAAGAGCTAACAAAGCTACTTTTCTGAGTATTTTTATGCAAATACAAGTTCTTTGTAATTGTAAGAGCTTTTCTTTAAGGGAACTCTCCATGACTGCCATCCCCGTCCTTAACTGGCCTTACAGGCATCTGCAGGGACTCTGTTCTCCTCTCCTGACTCACAACACAAGGGCCCAGAATCCATCATACCCATACTTTTAGGATGTGACTTATTTGCCAAGATCCCATGATAAAAGACGGTCAAGGAGCAACCAAACCCATGAAGTGTCATTAATTCACATGAAGGGGTAGGAGTGTGTGTGGGGGGGAGTGCCTAGATTACAGTGAAACGACAAGGGTGAATTACACCCTTCTTTAAAATACATGATTTTGGGGGGCACCTGGGTGGCTCAGTGGGTTAAAGCCTCTGCCTTCAGCTCAGGTCATGATCCCAGGGTCCTGGGATGATCCCAGCATCGGGCTCTCTGCTCAGCAGGGAGCCTGCTTCCCTTCCTCTCTCTCTGCTTGCCTCTCTGCCTACTTGTGATCTCTCTCTGTCAAATAAATAAATAAAATCTTAAAAAAAAATAAAAGCAAAATCACGTATTTTATTATTTTTTTAAATTTTATTTATTTGACAGAGATCACAAGTAGGCAGAGAGAGAGGAGGAAGCAGGCTCCCCGCCGAGCAGAGAGCCCGATGTGGGGCTCCATCCCAGGACCCTGGGATCATGACCTGAGCCGAAGGCAGAGGCTTTAACCCACTGAGCTACCCAGGTGCCCCCTGATTTTGCTACTTTTAAACACATAGAGCAAGGAGGCTAATAAAACGCTGTGTATCTGAGGTCATTAGGGGACTAGTTTTAAATAGATAAGAATGATTTATAAATAGCACATTAGTGTGAATGAAAGCTTCCGAAATGCTTAAGGCCAAGTGAAAACACCTTCTGTTTATGTCTTAGTTCTCATCAATCACAATTAATTTCTTTGTAAACTCTTAGGTAATAAAAAGGAAACCCCCGCACAGCCCCCATCCAGTTTCCATGATCCTATACCCAGTGAGTGCAAACAAGTTCACCAGCTCTGACTTGCTGGATTCTGGTTCAAGTACAGTGAGGTCTCATTAGGGCTGTTCACTCGAAGCAGCTGACACACACAGGCAGACCATCATCCTTAAAGTCTCCGTTTATCCCGAAGTATGGATAAAAGGTAATTCCAAGTGGAAACTAAGTTTGGAGACTATCCGGTATTATTAGGTTGGTATTTGGAACATCTGTGAACCACCCAGATTCAATCACAACAGGAAGAGGGGCAGAGGATAAACCAATAAACCAATTGGAAATAAACCAATAAATCTCTTTTCCAACCTTCCACCTTACTGACAATAAAGAATCAGGTTTTTTGAAAGACACGTATTCCTGGGGTGTTCTGCAATCCTAGGAAATGCGACGGCTAATTAGAGTGTAGACAGTAGACAGAACCCGTAATAAGCACTGGCGCTGGACTGGATTTCCAGAGCATGCAGAAAAGAAAAGGTCCCTTCTTCCACACGAATTGATGATATCAAGGACGCGGAGACAGAAGAACAGAAATAGGACACAACATAACTAAAAATACTTTGCCTTTCATCTGATGACCTTAATTCATTAGTTAGGTCATAAAGGTATACTATGAATTATTTCCATTGACCTAACAGCACTGGAGACTTCTCACTCACCTTTCTGTACCCACAAATGCTTTAAACATTAGTCAGTAGTATTTGTGTCACAGAACTCTTCCCACCAACAGGGAGAGCTACCTGGTATACTGCATACATTAATTCCAGATATGCCAGGGCTAACCTTGAGTGAGATGACAAAGATCAGTACCTGTCAGGATGACTGCCAGAAGACCCCACTCATCAGTTAAATAAACAAACCATCAGATCTGAACATAATGGCAGCAGAAGCACAAGCTACTGATTTGCTGCTGTCAGATAATGCTAGTTTCTGGACAGTGCATGTGTCTCCACTAAAGAAAAATCTGACATCCAGAGGCTTAAGCTTTGTGTGCCAGCCTTCAATCCCCTGAAGCCTGCTTACGTACAGAGGGAATCTGTCCTATCTGCCAGCTTCCTCCAGTCCCCTCGAGCTCTTTCAGATCATGACTCCATCCCCGGCTTGGATTCTGGGAGGAGACGCTCTGCCACCTCTACACCCACACCCTCCAGTGCCCTCCCCACATGAGAAATGTGCAGCTCATCTCAATCCCCACACTCATTTCAGGCCCAAAGGCCACCTTCTCTGCTTCTGTTCCAGTGGGACACAGGAAGCTCCTGCAGGAAGACAGAGGAACCTGGACACCCAGGGGGCTCTTGCAGCTCAGTAATCCTTGTGTTTATCTCAATGGTTTGTTTCCCTGCACCCCTAGCGGGTGCCCCAACCCAAGCACCTATTCCAGTCTCCTTCCCGTTTCCCTTCTTGGCACATGCCCTCACCTTTCACTTCATAAGGTTATCAGTTGAAGCAAGACCCAGGATTTTCGGTCGTGCCCTCTTTCTGCTGGTTCCATCAAACAAATCCCTTGAGTCATGGTTTTAATCCCATTAGTTTCCACTCTTACCAATCCCACATGCATGTTTGTTTCCTCTCTCCTGGAGCTTTAATCATGCACCTTCACAAATGCTCAGATCTTCCCGATTTTGAAAACATCTTCAAGTGATCTTGGGAGTCACTTGCTTCTGCCTGGATTCTAACCTTACCTTTACCAATAAACATCCAGCATTAGTGGCTACCGTCTACCCTTGTGAGCACAGCCACGTGGATACTAATCCTAGCCCTCTATGGGAGCTCTTCTCTTAAAAAAAAAAAAAAAAAATCACATCCCCCTTGCTTGTTGCCAAGCATAACCGCCTTCCCCCATTCTGCTCCTATGCCCCAATTCTGGGCTACATTTAAAGCCTCTTGTGAGCACCCCTTCTCCTTGACCTCTGAATTCTTTCTTTTCCTTGACTGTCCCTCATGTATTCCTGGCCCTTCTCCATTTGGTTTTCTGCCTCCACCTCAGGCTGGCAGATGAGGGAAGCCCATCAGTTCCCAAGACTGCCTCTGCTGCTTCAGGGCCCAGTTCTCTGTACCACTGGACTCAACGACCTCTCACCAAACATGTTCTAAGCTGGGGCCAGCAAACTTCTCCTGGGAAGTGCTGGAGGGCAAATGTTTAAGGCTCCATTGGCCACACATGGTCTCTGTCACATATTCGTTGTTTTGCTTTATGAGGTAATAAAAAACCACTGTTTGCTCATGGGGCTGCCAGAACGATCTTGAATAGGTTCCAAACCTTGCAGCCCCACGCTTGGATGCTACTGCACATCCCTGCCGGACTTCTCCTCCCTCACCTTCAGGCCCTCTTGGCTCAAAGCCCACCCTGGGTTGCCAGTGCCTCAGGAGCCGCAGCCCATGGCGGACCTGGACGTTCAGGGCACTTGACTGCACTGGACAACTGGACGGTGGCACCTGCCTGATTTCACTGTGAAGCGCCCACTCAGGGTATATGTAATTGCCACGTTCTTAACCGAATCAAACCTGTCATTAATAGCAATTTAGAAGGAGTTAACAGAAAAACAACTTTCAAAGCACTATGCTCAAAATAATTAAAAAGCTGAGTTCAACAAGAGCTTTTTTGGTTGGAGCCTTCAAATACCAGTCTTCTGTCAGGTCTTTCAAGATGAATGCTAATTTGCAAAATCAATTCTTGCCAGCTTGACCTCCAGAGTGTCCCCTGCCTGGTGCCATCAGACGACAACTGCTAGCTCCACGGTGACTGCCCTTCTCAGCGCTGGAAATTTTCGCTCCAGCAGCTGCGGTTGTTCATTAATTACTGTGTGTTCCGAGGTGAGGCTGGGGGAGCCAACGACGTTCTTTGAACTGTGTAGGAAGAGAGCTGCCACCGCTCGCTTTTGGATCCTCAGCCCTTGTTCTACAGAAATGGCGTAGCAGAACTGTTGCTTAGGCCCCCGGTCCCCGCTTTTGGAACAACTCCATACAGGTTTATTCAGTACTGGGTACCCTCTGGGTTCTTAAAACTCTAGTGCTTATGAATTGTCTGGGGGAAACACCGGGGGCTCCAAGTTCACTCCACAAGCTGATTTACCAACCTGAGCACTGTCAGCAGCTACCACTGTGGTGGACACGCAAAGCCCTAACGTCAGCTGGACAAATAAAGACGTTGGTCTGAAAGTCAGGGGACTCGGCTACCCGTCTCAGCTGCTGAGCAGCCTGGGGTCTGTCACCTTACCGTAGGTCAGGGCCTGACCTCCTCGTCTGCAAGAGGACGGCGCTGAACCAGAGGCTGTCTGAGGTCTCTGCCGGGACTACAGTTCAGTGACTCCAGGCCAGCACCGTCCATCGCAGCCAACGACACGGAACACCACACATTTAAAGATCAGATGTAGAATTCCTCCGAAAGCTCAAACCACATCCCCGAGCCTTCCTGGCTTCTTTTGGCCAACAGGCGCTTCCTTCTTCTCTGCTCCCCCATACTGTGTAGAGTCATGGAACAGAAGCACGGCTTTCTGCCTCGGACTGAAATGCGGCCGCACGAGTCTAGTCCTCCCCAGGAGGCCGCGGGGCTCGAGGGCCAAGTGGGGGCCTCCTCGTGGAACCACGGGCTCTGCCCAGAGCTCTGCCCAGCGCTCTGTCGCTCGCGCTGGAGACACGGCTGACCTCCCGCTGACTCTCCACATCCTCATGTTCCAGGCCTGCGCCAGTCAGTCCGTCAGGTAGCTGTGCTTTCCTGCTGCCTCCCGCTCTCTGCTTCTCCGCGGTCTAAGAACGTGCAGTGCGCTGGCGTTCCACCCTTGGCTCTCCACAGGTGTCACCCAGGCCTCTGCCTCACCAACTCCTATTCCTTCTTTAACACTTTGATACAGTTGCTTCTCCTCCATAAATCCTTCCGGATGACTCCAGCCTTCACTGAACGGCTGCCATGTTTTCAGTGTAAAGAGTGGAATTTCTGAAGAGGGGCCAAACCCAAAAGGACAGGACCGGAAGACATAAAGGCAAGAGGTGCCAAAGGAATTCAGGGGGCTGAGGGTGGCCCTCGTTTTCATACTGAACATGCCAACCCGGCAAAGGGAAGGAAACGAATGCAGGGGGCCCACTCTGTGCCAGGCACTGTGCATTTTCCTCTCAAAACCCCTTGCAGGCAGGTACTGCTGCCATTTTCATTTCATAGTGAAGCAGTGGAGGGTCAGAGAGGGGAACTCATCCAAGGCCACTGCTGGTAGGAGTCAAGTAAGGAAGTGCACTGATCTCACGTGGCTACATTACGCCATACATATGCACACTGCAAGCAAGAGGCTGAGCACAGAGTTGGCACTGTACAGGGAGACCCTCCCTGCGCAGACACATTCTTGGAATCGTGTATCCGGGTAGGCTCGTCCCCCTCCTCCACTCTCCATGGCCGTGGGATGCTGCTGAGACAATGACACGCCTGCTGCCATTGTCTCCCCACAGGAGCCAATGGCACCACCTTCCCTGGGACTTGCTGGGGCCCAGCCACCTGCCTGGGGGTTCTAATGAACACACTCTCCCTCCCTCCCCATATTGCAATCTGCTGCTCGCTCTTTCCTTCTTAAAACTTGCCTTTCCTTTGGCTTTTGTGACGTTCTGTCCTAGTTTTTCTCTTCTCTGCCATTTCTTCTCAGCTGCCTCCGCCTCTGCCCACTATTCTCACTTAAAGAGTCTAGAGCATCTCCAGCTCCTTCCTCAGCCATCCTATCAGGCCATACCCTCCGATTCTCTTATGTTTCAACAACTTCAGGTACCATCTATAGGTCGTTAAGTCCACATTCTGCCTATAATGGACTACTTGCATTCCCAGAAGTAGGATACACCTGGACTCACCTCAAGATTTTTACATGGGCTGTTCCCTATACCGGAATCCTTTTCCCTCCTAGATTTTGCCTGACTAACCTTACTCATTCTTCCTTCAGGCCTTAGCTTGGCTGTTACTGTTCCCTTCTCTAGAGCACCTAGCTCACTGCTTTGTCATCACCGGCTTCTGGACTGTCAGCCCTGAGAGCAGGGACTACATCTGTTGTGCTGACTGGTCTTCCCCATGTTTAGCACCAAGTCTAAATAAACGTGCTGAATAATGAACAAATGAGATCTCTCTCGTCAGCGGTAGATCATATATATGACTGCCTCCTGGTTATCCCCATGAGGGAATGTCTGTCCTATCGGCAGCCCAACTCAACATGTCCAAAATGGAACCTGGCATCGTGCCCCACCCCTTCCCTGTGAACTCACTCCTCCTCCTCTACCTCTCACTAGGCTCAAAAACGCTGCCCTCCATTTCACTCCACTGCCCAAGTAAGAACTGGAAGTTGTGCAACATGAGATAATTGTTCTCCATCTACCTGCGCTCAGGCCCATGGCATTTCTCACTCCAGCAACTGGCTCCTTGCTTCTGGTTTGTTCTTCCAACCTACTCCCCCAAGGTGAAACTGGAGTGGACTTGAGATAGAAGGCTTTGAGAGGTGCTGACAAAAGTGTTTGCACGGTGGCCTCTGGTGGTCTCTGTGGCTTCTTCCCAAGCTTTCCTGCCTGGCCCTTTGGCACCCGGAGTTTCTGGGTTTCCTGAGCCCATAACACCTGCTAGCCTCTAAGTTTCCAATGGCCACTCTGTTGCCTGGAATGCCCTTGCCCCTCCCATCACCTGGCAACTCCTGCTAGGTCTTCAGGGCCTAGCTCCAGCATCTGCTTCTGAGGGAAATCTTGTTCACCTTCAGGCCTCAGGTCAGGCCCTCTCTGTGTTCACTCAGAGCACCCCCCACACCTCCGGCCCAACAGGATCGCACTGAGGTGACTGCCTGTTTTCTTACAGGCCCATATCTCCCACCAGCTTGTATACTCCTTGTCTTACTCATCTTCAGGCCTGCAGCCCCAGCACAGTACAAAGGACAGCACAGAGAAAGACCTGAACAAATGAACGAAATTTCAGATGTGAGGGAGGACAGCTTTAAAATATGGAATTCACAGGGGGTATGTGTGTGTCTTGTCAGGAGATCCTGAGGGGGGAGAGGGAGAACAAAACACTGGCCTTGTCCTACTTCAACTGCTTCTGGACACAGAGTTCATCACAAAGGAAAAAAGAATCTCCAGACCCCACTCACCTCTCATTGACAGCAAGGTTCTGTTGCTTTAAAAAACCCAGAAAAATGTTGAGGACCCAACTAGTTACTTTTTTTGGCTCTGCCCTAGTTTCTTTTATCACATTTTGGAAGAACTCCAGTAGGCCAACTTCATTCTGTAAAGAAAGAAAAGAAAAAAAATCCCATATATATATATGAAGTCTCCCCAAAAATGAAAGATCAGCATTCTGAAGTCAAATCTGAAACTGTCACCCTCTGCCTCCTCTGACACATCTACCTGCCTGTACTTCCCTGAACACGGAAATGTCACCAGAAAATTGTGATCACTTTCAGTAAACAGCAAGTATCTGACTTCTACCACTGTCATTGTGTATTTTTTTTTAATCTAGCATTTTCTCACAGGAACGAACATATGTCAGAGAGCCTGGCTTGGTGAACCAGAGTACTATGAAATCTACTCTCCCCCCAAACTCATCTGCCCTCTCCCTGTCAGCCTTGCATATCCTACGACCTTAGCCCTTGAGCTGCATCCTTTATCCTCGGGCCCACGATGTTTGGGCAGTTTCCTGTCCTTTCTCTTTCCAGGTCTATTCTCTGCTGGAAGTCCCAAGCGATTGTGAGAATAAAGAGGCAGGAAAAGAAGCAAATCAAGGAAGAACAGACGGAATATTCTACCTCTGAAAAATCAAAAGTGGATCGTAACTGTATTTATCTTCACATTGTCCCAAGAAGTGACAGAAATGGGTTTCAAATGTTTTCAAAACGAGGAAGAACCCACGGATCTACTCAGACCACAGGTCTGATGGAGGCAGCAGTGGCTTCCGGGCCTTCTGAGCCAAACCAGACACGGCTTAACCCTGCCTCTCCTCTTGCTCCGTGAAAACAACCATCAAGGGGACTTGAGGAAGACTCTAGTATGTCTCCCCTTCTAGATGGTCAGCTCTCTGAGTCGGGGCCATTCTATCCGGTTCACTGTGTAACTAGAGCGAAAGTGCTGGGCGATGGCCGCTACTTGGTGAGTATCTGTGGACGGAATCCATGCCTGCCATCACCATGTGCGTTTCTAAAATATCACAAGTGAATGCTCCTTCTTTATTATGCCTTGTTCACCTTTATATATTAGAATTGCCCCAGTGAGGCATTAGTGTAACCCAAAGCATTCAACAAGTGCCTTAGCTATAATGGCAAACTGCCAGCTCAGATCAGTTTGGCAAAACCAAAAAATCTGGCTAAGTCCAACCTTTGTTTTCCAAAAAGAAAAATAAAAACACGTGCTCCTCACATACGGGAAGGCAAAGCTTCCAAATGGCAGAGGGAACACATTTTTAGTAGATTTCCCTTACCTGCTGCCATTCAAATCAAACCACACTTCCCTTGACGTAGTCTTTGAAACTTTTTACTGTGGGTGAGGTTCTCACCCTTGCCCCTTTCAGAAAACCTTCGTTAAGGGAAGGAACTTCCTGGAAAAATAAGATACCGGGAAGAAGTTAAGATATGCAAACAGAAGTGCTCTGAGAGTTTAGCTGTTGTAGATGCCGTAAAATATACACGGGCATACAGCTTATGCTAAAGTAGAAATTTCATAATAAAAAACAAATCTACATGCCCTTTGTAACAGATGAATTCTCTGGTGACAAGCCTGCTGAATAATCCCACAATCATCTCTTGAATCTCTTTTCAAGCCAATGTTACTATTCTGCTCATGCTAAACCGGGGCAAAGGCTGCCTCAGCAGCCAAAGCTTGACTGCAGATGAAGGCAAATGCAGGCAGAATGAAGCGAAGTTCGGCTTAACTTACGGAAAAGTATTCAGACTTCCACAACAGTAGAGCAAACCGCTGGGGAAGTAGAGAACTGCTCTCCGGCCCAAATCAGACGGGCAGAATTCTCTTTGTTCTAACCCAGACAGGCCGGCCTGCTGGTGGAAAGAGCTGTCAGAAGGAGAACTCTTTGCGGAGGAAAGGTTTTCTAAATCCACCTAGAAATATTGCAGTCGAATTCCTGGGCTTGGCTGAGTTGCTGGGACGTGATGAATATCTATTCTTCTGCCCTTGGGTGGTTTTTTTATTGGATGGATAACATAGCAAGTCAGAGTTCTGTTTGTCTTTTTGTGTCAGTGCTGTGAGGAAGCGTCCCTGAGCGGGAACGGTACTTCACTGGCTGTGGTGGGGGGAGGTGGGGGGTTCAGAACACAATGGCAAGTGGACGTGAAAACCCGTAGCTGTCACGGGGTGAGCGACCAGCATCGGGGCTGACAGAGGCCGAGCTGCTGCTGTCCAGAGAATGATGGGTCAATACCAAGTCGCACACAGGCTGCCTGCTCTGGCTCTTTAGATCAGAAGTCCGCCTTTCAAGAAAAAAAGCCCCCAGCATTCTAGATACGGTTTCCTTAGTTTTTCTGTGAGATCGGCAACTGCTGGTAAGCTCGGCACGAGTCTCAGAAGTCCCTGGTGGACATGACAGTGCGGCCATCTGGTCTTCTCAGGAGAATAGTGAGCTGGTGATTCCCTGACCTGAAAACCATAGGAAGAGCCATGCAGAAAGGCCACGCATTAGGGAACCCCTAACTTCCTTCTCAAAGGCGACATGCAAGTGTCTGACTCAGCACTGACCTCTCCTGCGTCAGAAAGAGCGGACACCGCAGCTGCACAGCGCGTCACGTCTCCTGGCCAAATGTCACACTAATTGTTCCGTCAGCCACAGCTGACTCGGCAGGGACAACCAGGCCTGTCTTTTGCATGACACCAGACAGCCTTTGCGGCTCTGTGACCGGGAAGCATCTTTTTCACATTTTAATAAAATTTCCCCGCAGCATTCAATTATACCCAGAGTCAATGCCAGGTCAGCCTCCGAGATGCTCACAGGAACCCTCCACCACTGATGGCTCTGTCAGCCAGTCAAGGCAGGTGTGAGGCGAGGTGCAGGATCACCCCACCTTCATGGTCTGCCTTGAGAAGGAACCCTGATTCACCCTTGCCTTGGGCCCTGGAAGCAATGTCTTTTTGCATGCTACTGTCTTTTCACAACGGCTGTCTTGTACGTTCTGCCTTCGGAGATGACAAAACGCCAGAAGGCCATGCAGATGGAACAGGAAGGGGGCTGATTTCTCAACCACTGTTCTGGTTCTAAGTCCCACACCCTTTGAACCTGATGGCAGGGCAGAAATTAGCTGGACTATATTTAGAAGGAGAATGAAACCTGACAGAGACAGCTGCCCAGTGGCAGACTCAAAGCCCACAAAGTACCAGTTGAGGAACAGCTGATTATGTGGCAGGGAGTGACCTGGCAGCTAAAGGAACCCCAGATTGGCAAACGGGGCTAGTGCAAAAGCTTGCTGGAGTGTATCCAGAATGGCTGCTCCACACAGAGAGAGTGGCCAGCCCTGTGGGGAGCCGCACACGGCTGCTCCTGCAGATGGTATTAACAACAAGAATGTGTTTTATTATTATTTTGTTTCCAAGATTTTATTTATTTGAGGTAGAGAGTGAGAACACAAGCTGGGAGACAGAGGGAGAGGGGGAAGCAGGCTCCCAACTGAGCAAGGTGCCTGATGTGGGGCTCGATCCTAGGACCCCGGAATCATGACCTGAGCCAAAGGCTGACACTTAACCACCTAAGCCATCCATGTGCCCCACGAGAATACATTTTAACAACAACAATAACAGGTGCTAGGCACTGTTCCAAGTGGTCTCTACATTAACTCATTTAAATTAACATTAACTCATGTAATTTTTTTAAGATTGTATTTATTTGAGCGAGAGCTGTGGGGTGAGGGGCAGAGGGAGAAGCAGAGTCCTTGCTGAGCAGAGCTTAACTCGCTGAGCCACCCAAGCGCCCCAACTCCTTTAATTCTTACCAATTCTCGGCTGACACTAGCAGAACTCTCTCTTACAGATGAGGACACTGAGGCGTTAATTTGCTCGAGGTTACACAGTAAGAAAGCAGCAAAACTGGGATTTGAACTTCTGCGGGCTGTGCTCCTCATCTCCATGTTACACTGCCTCTGATGAAGAAAATTTCATGTTGCTGCCTTCCTGGGAATGGAGACTGAGCCCCTAGCAGTGCCAGGCACAATGTGAAGTAACCAGCTCATCAAAAGAATGCCCTTTCCCACCACTTCCATTATTTTATTTGGTACCTGCCAGCTGTTCAAAGGTTCTTCACATATTAAAAATGTTGCAAAGGCCCTTAGCAATTAACTTAGAAATCGGGAGAAAATGGCAGGTTCTCTTTCCGCCTCTGCCGACATATACTTAGAGCACCTGGCACTCTCCGATGCAGCAGGGCACACACCTGCTCCCAGATCAGGAAGGCAGACAGATACACGCCCCCCGCCCCCAGGCCACACGGGGCTTCCAGGGGACGGGATGGTGGCCAGCGTTCCCCGGGGCCTCTCTTCTGTGTCCCTTGATGTCCTCTCCTCACGGAAGGTGAATACGCCTCAGCCAAGACCCTGCCTAATTCTGAAGTACCTTCAGATCTTCCAGAACCGCCCCCACTTCTCCTCAAATGGTCTTGGTGTCAAGCAGACGGCACCTTACTGCATTCTAACTCTTTGGATATGGGGACTTCACGCACTGCATTACACCCAACTGGGCAGGTCGTCCCTGTGGAGGGAGCAGCCGGCTGTACGGCAGACCCTGCACCTGTGGACTGAACAACAGTGGCTTCAACCAGGTGAGGTACCCATGTGTCATTCTGTGGAGGTACAAATGGGAACTGTACCCAGCTGCCACGTGGCAAGGGCCCTGGGGCGAGTGGCCACTGAACCTTTCTGCAAATGTCGTAAGAGGGCCCAGCATCTGTCTGTCAGTGGAGCCTCTGTTGTTCACTCTTTATTCCTGTGCGGTTTGGTCACTGTTACAAAGTGAGAAAAACAGAATGTAGACTCATCACCTTTGTGAAAATAACACAGAATGCTAGTGTTGGGGTGGAAATGGAAATTAGCTAGGGAGGCCTGGGTGGCAGTTCTAAGGAAAGAAAGCAGAAGTCATGGCAAGATTAAGGATAGATGCATTCAGTGGGGTGCTGGCTTGGATCTATGGTACGAACGAGCCTCCCCTCTGCTTTTCATGGAAACAAGAAGCGGCTGTGGAAATCTTGCAGTGAGTGAAGGGGGAAAAAAGACTCATCCAGACGGGTCTTCAGTGGGGAAGAAACTAAAGGAAGTTAATAGGTGTTGTGAGAGAGCATAGAAGACATCACTCTCACTTGATTATGTCAGGAGGAAGCCAGAATCCTGAACTATCACGGCCACTTTCAAGAACATGGAGATCTGGAGAAGCTTGGAAGTTGACCTAGAAACACCAAGGGTATACTCTCTAGTCTGTCTCGTAAAATAAGTTCTATAGTCCTATTTTGGTCCTCACAGTTTCTACTTCTGGGTCATGCTCTCAGTGGGCCTGGAAGCCCCTAAAATCTGAGCAAAACTCTCGTCCCAACAATTTCACTTGTACTTTGTTCCTATCAAAGCCGGGAAGTACACAAATCTGAGTTTAACTCAGGATACTGGTTCCACACAGAGAGGGTTCACACCTACATTGGCCTAGACTCCTGTGAAAATGAGCTTACATTCTCTGAGACACATGAGCTCTAAGAGGGATGGGAAGGAAACCAGTCTGGCAATAAGACTCTTCTCTGGATAATCAGGTGATAAAAGTTGATGGCAGACCAGCATAATTAGAAAACTGTATCTTTGAGAATGGGCCACAAGTAGTATGCTGTCAAGAAATAAATTCTGATCATGATCACATTTCAATGTGCCTAAAGCTACCACTGTCAGATGGGCCCAACATGGAGGGAACCTGTGCGTCAACAGCAGCTTTTGGGCTGTAGCTTAAATACGGCAACAAAGCTTCAATGCAATGTTGCTCACTGGTGCCAAGATCTGACTGAAACCTGAAATAATGTGTTTTAATTGTCCCCAAAAGGGCTTCAGGATGGATGAAGGAGAGAGTCCCCATGAATCCCCAAGGCTGGACACTCAGGACTTCACTCCTCCCTGTACTTTTGCTCCAGGGGGCAGGTCCCAGAAGGGTCAAATGAATCTGAGCCCAGAGGATCCTCATCTCTCAAAGTTCTCTGTTACTTGGGTCTGAAACTGCTGGTTTTTCAAAAGCAAATTTGAAAATGCCTTTTTTACCCAGTTTTTCCCGAAAAAAAAAAATCAGTTATGTTTCTAGTGCATAGACTATAAAAGCACCCATAAGCTGGCAAGCACTGGGTGCAATTTTATGAAACAAAGAATAAAATCAATTTCGAAAATTACACAGAGCTGAAATATGGCGAGCGACGGCACTGACCAAATGGATTTTCCTTCAGCAGGAGTTAGAAGGCCAGTGCTTTGTTCCTCAATATGTCTAAGCAGTCTAAAACCAGTCAATATAGTTCCAGACGCCTTTTAAACTATTAGCTTTAAAGTAATATTACCTATGAGTACACAGATATTTATCATGGGAAATTATTTTACAGACAGCTCATCCAAACAGAAAACCAAGCCATTTCAAGCTCACTAGAAACTCAAAGCAAAACTCTTGGAAAACAATCCATTTAGTAATCAACCACAGTCATGATCTTTTTTCTGCTTCTTGGTCCCTGGAGACACCTTCACCTTTTTCATGGTGTCAGAAACAAAGGATTATGGCTTCAAATGGGGAATAACCAGCTGGGGAAGCAGAAGTTGTTCAAATAAGACTATACATCTTGAGGCTGAATACAAAGATAGACAGACACGTACGGCAGCACGGGTCACTAATCCAGAGGGTCGCAGTCACATTTTCCCAGTCTCACTGGAGCCATGCTGGATTTTTCTTAAAATTCTGCCCTCCGCAGCCCTCAATGTATTAGTGGCTATTTGGTGCCCGTGCTCTTCTCCCTGATAACTTATTCTAGGGAGTCTGCTTGGCTGTCTTTAGATTTTCTGAAGATTCTGCTCTGTCACTCATCTTCGGGGTAAGGGAATCATTCCCTCCTCTCTTTCAGCAACAGAAGGTAACAGCACCAGCTGACTTTGCAGGGCTCTCCCGGCTCCCAGGCATCAGAGGTGGGAGCTGAAATCGAGACTGTCTGTCTCTTAGTTCCGCCTGGATGGCTCAGTTGTTTAAGTGGCTGCCTTCGGCTCAGGTCATGATCCCGGCATCCTGGGATCGAGTCCCACATTGGGCTCCTTGCTTAGCAGGGAGCCTGCTTTTCCCTCTGCCTCTGCCTGTGCTCACTCTCTCTGACAAATACACAAATAAAATCTTAAAAAAAAAAAAAAAAGAAAAAGAAACACTGGACTGGGAATGCTGTGCCATTCCTCCACTAAAATCTTGACAAGACGGACCTCTTTCCATTTACTGAATTCATACACAGCTGGCAGCCCTGTGAGCCTGTATTTGGTCCTTACCACGTGCCTACCATGTGCTGGCCATGACAGGATGGGACAGGCAAAATCATCCCCCAAACCACACAAACCCCACACATTCTGCCCGCTCATGGAGACCTTTTCAGTGATTCACTCAGAAGGAGCCAAGAACCCACGGCAGCAAGTTTAAAGAACAAAACAAAGTTACAGAGGCCAGTTTACAACTTTTTTGTGTGACTTAAATTTTCTACTTGGAAAATGGACGCAATTTTTCCTTTTCATTGGAGTTGACTGATTTTCACTAAATTTAGGAGAAAGCACTTTTTCTTTCTTTATAAGGCAGTCTGACATCTTAAAACTCAATCGGGGTGGTTAAAAGTTTTTGAACCAATGGTCTGGGACTGTTTCATGAAGCATTAGCGGGACTGGGTAAAACATTAGTATTGGACACCTAGTGGCTCAGTCACTTAAGCATCTGCCTTCAGCTTAGGTCATGATCCCGGGGTCCCGGAACTGAGCCCTGCTCAGGCTCCCTGTTCAGTGGGAAGTCTGCTTCTCCTTCTCCCTGACTCGTGCTCTCTCTCAAATAAATAGTTAAAAAAACAAAAAACAAAAAACAAAAAAAAAACAAAATAAATAACAAAGAAAACCTCAACCAAAAAACAAACAAAAAAAACCCCCAAACAGTATTAACAAAAGTAAAGATTCTATTTTCTCTATCAAATGATTCAAAACAGCAATGAGCTTGAAACATATTCCTGGTTGGCCCTGTGGCACATTCTATGTGCAGACAGGCAGAAGAGCTTAGAAATGTAAATAAAGCCTGGGCTCTGAAGTCAGTGCAGACCACTGAACCTGGCCTCCCACAGGCCTGCCTGTTACTTCATGTCCTGCACTCCACCATGGTTGATGTTTCCCCATCTGTAAAATGGGGAGAACAACAATATCTACCTCAAACGGTTGTTGTAAGGGTAAATTAAAAAGTGGCCCATGGATGGGGCGCCTGGGTGGCTTAGTGGGTTAAGCCTCTGCCTTTGGCTCAGGTCGTGATCTCAGGTCCTGGGATCGAGCCCTGCACTGGGCTCTCTGCTGGGCGGGGAGCCTGCTTCCCTCTCTCTCTGCCTGCTGCTCTGCCTACTTGTGATCTCTCTGTCAAATAATAAATAAAATCTTAAAAAAAAAAAAAAGTGGCCCGTGGGATGTCTGGGTGGCTCAGTTGGTTAAGTGTCCGACTCCTGATCTCAGTGTTGTGCGTTCAAGCTCCCCGCTGGGCTCCATATTAGACCTGGAGCCCACTTAAAAAAAAAAAAATGTGCCCCACCATAAACCACAGAACCTACTATCAGGGAGCAACCATGTTCTTGTACTGCTTAAGCAAATGACTACAATTTGTTTGCATTCTCCAAATCAGGTAAGGCAGAGTTTAGGAAGAGATATCCCCACAGACGTTGCCCTGGGATTATCTGCTAAGAAAAATGCAAATGCATATCATCTAGATCATTCTCATGATCACTCCCGGAATATACTGACTCAGAGAAAGACTTGTTATGCTATTAGAACCTCTCGTTTTTTAGGATCCTAAAACCTGAATCTCAGCTTCTGCATTTCTATTCCTTAAGGCTTACAAATGAGGTCAGCAATCAAGGCAACTTGACACAAGTCAGAGAAACAAGATTAACTAAATAGGTTGAAGTTCTGAGTGAGACAAGATACTTTTTTGTGACCAGAGGGAAAAAACAGAAATACAGGTTTTCTGTCGGGAGGGAACTGTCAGGAGGGTTTAAGAGAGAAAACCAGGATGTAGATTGGATGTAATGTCCTAACAAGACCAGTTCAGAAAACAAGAGCCAAGGGATGCCTGGGGGGCTCAGTCAGTTAAGACACTGCCTTCGGCTCAGGTCATGATCCCAGGGTCCTGGGATCGAGTCCCGCCTAGGGCTCCTTGCTTGGCAGGGAGCCTGCTTCTCTCTGCCTCTGCCTGCTTGTGCTCGCTCACTCTCTCTGACAAATAAATAAATAAAAATCTTAAAAAAAGAAAAAGAAAACAAGAGCTGAGAGGCCAAGTAACTTGTATCTGGACACAGCACAAGGGGTGGTTAGAGTAGAGGTCCCCGTGCTTCTCACCCAGAGTTCAATGAGCCAGCTGTCACCCATGATCTGCTAGGGGGTCAGGAGTGGTTTATGGGTCAGACCTTTAGAAACGAGGATGCTTTTCTCAGGAATGCTGCTTCTTCCAGGACTTTCATGAGTATTGTCACAGTATCACTGGTCCGACCATTCACAGATAAATATTCACTGAGTTCCTACTAGGTGCCAGACATTATTTTAAGTGCTAAAATACCAGAGTTCTGTAAACATGGAGCATAAATTACCAATACATAACAGGGGCTTACTGCATTATAAGATGACAAGACAAATTACAGACTAGAGTTGAATTCTGTGGTTTTTAGTTCGTGTGGGTCGGGCATGTGTATGAGGGTTGGCATGCACCTAAATGCCTCACGGAATCAGCAGTCCGAAGGCACAGAGTGAGAAGTCGAAGCTCTGCAAAGCACACCTCCACTGCTGTGATTTATTTAATGAATACTCCTGGGCACTCTTTAAATTGAAAGATGGTTCATTAGATTTGTGCATCTGCCCTTCTCAGCAATCTGTTGTGTTTCTGATGAAGGCAGGAAAAAACATGAACATATCATTTTTGGGTCTGAGTAGCTCAGCTTTCAATGATTACAAAGTCATAAAGAGCTCAGGATGCCCGCTTTCAGGGAAATAATTTCTCTGAATCATTCTCTTTCCATTGCTATTAAGGTCTCTTTACACTCATCTTGGAAATTTCAAGGGCTAGCCCTTTAAAAAACAAAAACAAAACTAATCACGTAATACACGATCTGCAAGCTATAAAAATAAACACATTTTTAAGATATTAAAAGTCTCTTCAAAACTGGCTCAAAAATCACCTCCTTGTGGATGTTTTCCCCTTCTGTTCCAATCAAGGTAATCACTACCTCCCTGGTTAGCTGTGGGGTGTGTGTGTGTGTGTGTGTGTGTGTGTGTACTCGCGGAAAACAAATACTTTTTTTTAAAGATCTTCGTCCCTGACTACCTGCCACACAGGAGATGCAAAACAAAAGTTGTGGACTGAACAGATGAAAGACAGGTTCCCCTCAGTAGGGTCTTAAACTGACCCACTCCCTGGGCAACCTCAGCAAACATTTATTCAAGGCCTCCTATGAAGGACACAAGAGTGGAGCCTGGGACCCAAATATGAACACGAAAATGTCCCTGCCCTCAGAGGACTGACTCTCCCCAAGGAGGCAGATGCCCTCTACCATCATGTGCTCGTCAGGGGCCAAGTGTGACAGTGCTAGAGAGATGCTCTTTGAAGGGAGCGTATGTTTGCAGATAATGCCATGGAGAGAAATAACCATATTCCCGAGAGGAGTTTCTGAAAGGTCTTTTCACCAAGAAACCTGGGTTTTCTTCAGATGCTACCTCCAACGGCTGCCTCCGTTCACCTGGTAGAAGGCCAAACGAAGACAGATAACTGATATCTTGGAGGCTCCGTCCCAGTCCTCCCATCCCCTGTGGGATCTGGCAGTTATAAAATGCAGGACAGGAATTTAGCATTTAGAATTTAGTACAGAATTGATTTCCAGTGGGCTGGAAATTCATTACACAGTAGGGAAGATAGATAGGACTAAACCTCAGGTGGGTTAGATCAACCCAGGGAAAATGAGTGGTAAGAGGCCTCAGGTTAAAAGGTGTTCTGGCTGAGATGCGAACTGACTCGCGCCAAGACCTGGCGTTAAGCACTGCTGGTGTGCCAGGCTATGCTGAGGAATAGTGAGTGAGAAGGGGACACAGTCTTAGCCTGCAAGGGGCTGAACAAGTCACACTAAGAAGTGATTAAAATCCATCCATGTGACCATCACAGAGTTATGACTAAGCTATGACAGCAGCCGCCGGCGGGAAGCAGTGGGCGGTGGTCACCCCTGCCCGAAGTATGGAAACCTATCTGGGAGGCCTGCCTAATCATCCCTGGGAGGGACAAAGGAGTGTTCACGTGAGACTCTCTGGAGAGTTTTTGCCTTAGCTGATTTGTAAAGAAAGAACCTTCCATTCAACAAACATTCACTTGCCTGCCTTGTACCAGAAGCGGTGGGGCTGCTCTCATTGAAGTATAGAAATATGTACGTTCTAACATCCCTAGATAGTTACTGTTGGTCAATTAAAATGCAAAAACCCACATTCCACGTAGACTCTGCTGCTCCAGAAGGTAAGTGTGGCAGATATCTCGTCCCTGAAGCACGCAGTGGCAATACTTCCTACTTCCTCCCCTACAGACAAGCCGAAAACAACTGTGACAAAACCCTATCCTCAGTGACGAGGCATCACTTTAATGTTGCCATGACAAAGAAAACGGCAAAGCCCAGAGCAGCTCTGAAAAGAGTGGAAAATCCCTAAGCAGGTCTCAGTGGTGTCAGACTCGCTAATGGCCCCTTAAGATGCATCCTCGAGCCTCAAAGGACCGAAACTTTGAGTCAGAGTTTCAACATTTCGTGCGGAATAAATGTTTTTCTTCTACCACTGGAGAAACAGCTGGCTGGCTTTTGAGGACCGAACTTCCTGCCAGACCCTGTCATGGTTCAATACTGCTAGACATTCAGAAAGCCTATACATCGATTTTCTTTTGTCCTGCAGACACATGGGAAAACATTCATCCATAACATTTGGACTGTCTTCAAGAAGCCTCCACGGCTCCTGTGAGCAGCTGTTCGTTTCTGCACAGAAGACATGACTGACATGAGATTCTGCTTTTACGAGGAGTATTCACCATCAAGGAAAATGAGCAGAGGGTATGGTGCCTTGTTCTCAGAAGCATCTATTGTACAACTGAAGCAACCTGCCTGCTCTCCTCAGAGCTCACTGTAGAGCATTACCCAAATGGCTGAGCTGGGTTTATCTGAGCCTCTGGTCAAGACCTACCAGTAAGGCAAAGCTGTGTTCTGGCAGCATGCCGTACTCTTGAATGAGCCTCTCCCGGGTCTCACTGGGTAGCTCAGGGAGCCGCTCCCGAATCCAGTCAATGTTGATCACTTGCTGTGGGTCCGCGCCAGGAGGCAGAGACGCGGTGTCATAGAGCAGCAGGGGAGGCAGGTTGGGTTCGGGCATAAACCTAGACAGGGAGAGGAAATGGGGTCTGACTTGGAAGTATTTGGTTTAATAGGAATAAAAAAACCTTATCATCAATACTAAAGTTTCATGTTTACATGTCATCTTACAATTCCCAGTATTTTCTGGGGCACCCAGGTGGCTCATTTGGTTAAGCATCTGACTTCACCTCCGGTCATGATCTCAGGGTCCTGGGATTGAGCCCCATGTTGAGCTCCCTGCTTGTCCCTCTTCCTCTGCCCCTCCCCCAGCTGATGCTTGCTCACTCTGTCAAATAAATAAATTAAATAAAACAAAAATCCAAATATTTTCTAATGTCCCATAATACCAATTCTGTTTCCCAGGAACAAGTCTTTGTACAAGTGTAGACTATAGGGCAAGACCACCAGACCTGCCCATCTCCAAGCTTACAAACTATGATGAATGAAAAAGGCATAACACAGGGCCGATGCTATGCTGTGATGTATAATTGTGGGATAAAGTATATACTCACAAAGATACAGGCTGGGAAAAACAGGACCCAATGATAACAATTTACTTATTAGGGAGAAAAATGACTTTTTCTCATTCTAAAATTCTCACTATTTTTAGCAGCATTTGTGAAATAAATGAAAAGTCAAAGAAAAAGAAAACTTTCTTTCTTGAGAAGTGGAAGAAATAGATTTTGCCTAAAATAAAAATGTGGAAGTGGGGAGGGAAAGATGAGTAAGTGGGGAACAGGGGCTTTTTGGGACAGTGATATTATTCTCTACGACACTATAATGTTAGACGTATGTCATTATACATTTGGTCAGAACCCACAACACGTACAACATAAAGAAGGAGCCTTATATGTGCTATGGTGAGTGCTGTAAAGTGTGTAAACCTGGTGATTCACAGGCCTTACCCCGGGACTAATAATACATTATATGTTAATAAAAAAATTAAAAAGTTAAAAAGAGAGAACCCTAATGTAAACTATGGACTTTGGTTAATAATAAAGTCTTCATTTGTAACAAATGTACCACATTCCTTGTGGCATGCCTGTGGAATGTGTGTTCAGAGTTTTCAGCTTTTCCTGGGTAATAAATGTGAATCACATGGTGGTGCAGGACGTTATTAGGGGAACCATGCTGGTGAGGCGGGGTATACGGTATACACCAGGGAGTACATGGGAACTCTCTGCAGCACCACAGCATATGACGTCCTTCCCTCTACTCCATTCCAGCGTCTAACATTTTCTGTCCACCTGTGATTGTCAAAGGGCTTACGCACAAGCAGGATAACGCAGAACAAATGGGGTGCCAGGGTGACAGGTCAGACGTGTACGCAACCCATTACCTCCATGCCAAATCTGTGCTGTGAATCAGTCTGACATCTGAGGGCAGGAGGAAGCCAAAGGTAGGGTTCCTGAATCCTGCATAATTAACCTGAGGGCTTGAGCCAAAGCCATGGGCTGCCCTAACAGTTAACTCCATGCTGAGTAAGAAAGCAGCATAAACAGAGGACAGGGGCAACACTGGAGAATAAAGAAGTTCTTGGGAAGAACAGATTGAACCCAGAAATTCCCAGTGATGAAAACAATCTTGATTTTGACACACATGAGAGGGGTCCTTCAGGGGAGGGCCACACTAAGGGTTTAGGAGCTTCTCTCCCACATCAGAGTGCTACATCGGGTCCCCACAGACAGCAAGAGTTGAGCTTTGCACAGGAACCAATGCCTTTGTTGCTTACAACTTCAATCTTTTTTTTTTTTTTTTAAAGATTTTATTTATTTGACAGAGAGAGACCACAAGTACGCAGAGAGGCAGGCAGAGAGAGAAGCAGGCTCCCCGCCGAGCAGAGAGCCCAATGCGGGACTTGATCCCTGGACCCTGAGATCATGACCTGAGCCGAAGGCATCGGCTTAACCCACTGAGCCACCCAGGTGTCCCTACAACTTCAATCTTTACAATCTGCAAAACTCAATGGGGAAAAGTACCAGAGGTTCAAATTACCTTAAGCCTATTATTATTGGCTTTATTTCTGGATCTCATATTAAGTCCAACTTGTTTAATTTTAATCAATTAAATAGCATCACCTGAGTTGTGAAGGAAACTTCCATTAACATATGCATCTTTTTTCTTTTCTTCTCAAGAATCTTCAGTGTGTTACTGAATTTGTAAATGAATGTAAGAATAAGAACATCCTTGGCCCCGTCCTCAACTGCTACCCTCTTAGCTCAATTATAAGAACTCTCATATAGGGTTGAGTCAACAGTACTTTCCAATAGCTGAATCCCATCAAAGAAGACACTCTGAGGCTACCAGACCAAGAAAACATTCTCTCTTTCAGTATACATATAAAATAGGAAGTCTAGGCCTGCAACATGCAAGCCATCATGCGACAATATAACCAGAAAGTGGTGCCTAAAAACCATCCAGGTCCTTATGTTACTCTGCAAGTAGATTTGAAACTTGCCCCGAACCCCAAACACATGGCGGTATACCCACCTGTAGTCTTGTTTTCCTTCTTTGTCTCTCATCGGCATAGTGCACCTATGATAGTTGAATAGGAAAGCGTTAAACCAACATGGAATGCAGCATGGCCCAGCATATGTGCAAAGGGGAGTTCTCCCTACTAAACAGGGACACAAGCAAATTCAGGCCCTTTGACCTCCTCTGAGAGACATTTAAATGACATGAGAAAATATTAATTCGGGGTGGCTGGGTGGCTCAGTGGGTTAAAGCCTCTGCCTTCGGCTCAGGTCATGATCCCAGGGTCCTGGGATCGAGCCCCGAATCAGCTCTCTGCTCAGCAGGGAGCCTGCTTCCTCCTCTCTCTCTGCCTCCTCTCTGCCTACTACTTGTGATCTCTGTCTGTCAAATAAATAAATAAATCTTTGAACATATTAAAGAGAAATATATAGAATAATTTTTTTAAAAAAAGAGAAGAAATTGTTCAATGTTCCCAGCTTCTAACTGGCTCAAACTCTAAGTCTTCCAAGCTTCAGTATTCTGTTAAAAGCACAAAATCCTCAAAATTCAGAGTCAGTACTTTACAGTCAAACTTACTAAGACAACCACCCCTATGCTTTCTTTACTGCTAGCTTGAATTGGTAGAGCTTAAATCCAACAGAATTTAAGGAAGTGAAAATTCCTGCCACAAACTGGATAAGCTGGAAGCAAATGAAGGGCCAGACTCAGCACTTATGTCCAAGTCTGGTTCAGTTTCAACCTTTTACCTGTCCTCTAGGGTATTATATCCCTGTAGTGTACAGTGTTTTCCTAACTCTACTAGTGAGGAAAGCATGAGTGCAGACAAGGTAAGTACCTTGTTCAAGGTCACAGAGTTGGTCTGTGGGGAGCCCAGGGTGGATTCCCACCCAGCTGTGTGCAAGATGCTTGCCAATGCAAACTCACCCCAGCCTGTAGTCAAACGAGCGTGTTTCATTCAGAATTTCACGTCCATTCTCAAGTTCGTGGATTTGTCTCTCAATTTCAGAGTCTAAGAAAAACACAATAATTTACATATTCACATATTTTCATCCAATCAAGCAACAATCAGAAATCTGTCTCAATCTTTAAGTCAAAAATAATCAAGAAAGTTGTTTATAATAACTCTTCCCTTATATGCTATATTCTCTTCTCGTTGCAGTCATAGGACAATGGTGGTGGAAGGTCTTTTAGGAAGCTCTGCTCCCTCACTTTCGGAGAAAGTTCAGGGTCTCAGTGACCCAGTCCAGTTTACACTCTCGGCAGAAGAAGGGCTAGGACCAGTATCTAGGCCAACGAAACTCCAGATCCAGGATGGCTGCCTATCAAGGGTTCTTATCCAGTGATCCAAGGATAAATCTTATGGGGTTCTGGTACCTCCTTCCATTAGATACAGAATGTGGGTGTGTGTACTTTTTTTTGGAGAGAGTCCAGAATTTTCATAGGGATCCATGACCCCAAATGATTAAGGGCCACAGCTCTATGCCATGCTCCCTCAGCACCAAACAAGGTAGACTGTGATAATCAAAACAGCCATGATTGTTAAGCTTCTTTCTGAAAGCAGCTTTAGCCTCCCCCTTAACTCGCCATCCCAGCACATACTACCTTCCCTCATATAAATCCAAACTCTTTTATCTGAGTTGAGTAGCAGCAGCAAAACTAAAATGTGTCAGTTTTTACTCCCTGTCTCCCTAACTCCAATGCTCTCTTTGACTGAAATCAGATGATGACTACTAGGCAAGATGTAGGGAGAAAAACGGGATGGAAAAAATCACGGTCTTGGAGAATTAGCCCAGCACGGTAAATCTGCGGTTCTTCCTGTCTGAGTCAGGCCACAGGGAGAATTCTGTCTTGGGGGTCTCCTTCATAAATCATTAAGAATAAATCTACTTATAATCTTGCTGCTTAGTTTTTTAGGTTACCATCACCACCTCTTGGAATAATGAATTCCAGAACACTTACTACCCACAGGGTAAAGTGGAACTTTCTTCCATTTATTCCAAGCTTCTCGAACTTCACAAAACTGGGCTGTAAAGGTATCCTTGACCCAAACCTTTCATGGCTTCATAAACGTGGACTGTATCTCCTTTGAGAGACAGAAGAGTCTGCCCTCTTTGCTGTCCATCTACACATGGAAACCTTCCCTTCCCCCTTTTCCTTATGTAAGTTATCACCTTAACCATTTTAATGCCCTTTTCCTGAAAATTTGTACATGCAGAGCATCTTCATTGAGGCTGATCATTGCAGATTCAGGCTAAGATTTTATACAAGACTAGAGAATCTTTCCTGTCTTGTTGCCAGTACTTTCCTCAACAAGACCTAGGGCTCTACTAAAGACACAGCGATGCATTCAGCTGTCTTGTGCTCTATGCGTCCTTGAAGGGATGCACTTGAAACTCTATCTCTTCCCTCCTTTCTCTATTCCTCTCTATATACCTTTGGTTTTAAGGAGTATATTTAGTCTTTTGAGATGTCTTCATAGTCAGCAACCTCTATAGGACTGTCTGCATGTTTATCTTGCTCAACTGTTCTACTTTAACGATTATTATGTATTTGTCAACACATAAATACCCACAGCACGGACTCCAATAAGACCCAGACTCGATTACACAGGCACATGGAATCCCTTAGTAAAAACAGTAAAGAGCAGAAAAACATGATAACCAATTAAGTCAAACTATGGCTCATCTACAATGAACAAACATGACTTTATAAAGTTCACGCTGGCCAGAAAGAATGTGGTAGATGGAAAAACAGAGCTATACATGTTACAGCCCCTCCCAGAAAGAGTCTTTTTCTCCTCCCCTTGAATCTGCTCTGAATCGAATGTGTTGGGAGAGACACTGTATGAGTTCTAGAGCTTGGGACTCAAGAAGCCTTGACGCCTCTGCCTTCATCCCTCTGGAATGCCCCACTGCCAAACAAGAAGGCTAGGCAAGCAAATGAAAAAAGATGACATGGAAAGAGAAGCCTAGCAGACCCCCAGCCCCAAAGCCCGAACATGTGAGTGAGCTCATCTTACACACGGAGGAGCTGAGGCAGGATCCAATCCACAGAAGTTCAGAAGCTGAAACGGTATAAGCCACTAAGGTTTGGAGTGGCTTGTTACAAAGCCATAGGTAACTGATACAAAGAAGAACATTAAACATAAGCTGACGTTCACCTATCGCTTTGGCCAAGAACTTGGCACTGTTGAGATTCTTCACTTCGGTTCGAACCCCGAGAGGCTCTCCAGGATGGTGCACAGATACATTGGCATCCACTCTCAACTGGCCCTCTGGAAGGGGAGAAAAAAGACAGCTCTTTAGAAATTCTTGGAGGCAACATGGTCTTTTTAAGTCTCTAGGCAAGCAGTATCTAATTCCATCTGCTGTTTAGCCAGTGACAGCAGCAAGAAGGTATGGTCGGACCTGAAACACATGGCTGGCACTCTGTCCACTTACGAGAATTATAGTCCTAAGGCATCTGAGGTGTGAATGTACGTGTGAGTGCCCAGGCAGGAGAGAGGAGAAATTCTGGATACACCGGCTGGAGAAATCTAATTTCTTTTGTGCCAAACAAGAAAAACAAAATGGAGAATTACTCTGCAGTTTTATCCTGAGATTTTATTCAGAGTCTCAGAGCTGGGTTGGGGGAGAAGGGATCGGACATAATCATCTGAGGGACGCCTGGGTGGTTCAGTCAGTTAAGCCTCTGCTTTCAGCTCAGGTCATGATCTAGCATCCTGGGATTGAGCCCCACATCGGGCTCCTTGCTGAAGGGGTAGCCTGCTTCTCCCTCTGCCCACTGCTCACCCTGCTTGTGCTCTCTCTCTGACAAATAAAATCTTTTTAAAAAATTAGGTAAAAGGGGTGCCTGGGTGGCTCACTTGGCTAAGTGGCTCAGGTCATGATTCCAGGGTACTGGGATCGAGCCCCGAATCAGGCTCCCCGCTTAGCAGAGAGCCTGCTTCTCTCTCTCCCTTTGCCTGCTGCTCTGCTTACTTGTGCTCTCTCCCTATCTCTCTGTCAAATAAATAAATAAAATCTTTTTACAAAACTAGGAAAAAAAGAGAAAAAGACAAAGAAACGGTCATCTGATAACTACACAGCTTTCCAATGAAATGTGGATTTCCAACAATGATTCCAGGAGATCTATGGGAGTCCTTGAGAATTTATAGCTCAAGAGCAAGAGCCAGAAACCTGGGTTTGTTCCCTCCTCCTTCCTCTGGGGACTATAATAATCTCTTCTTTCCACAAACAGGACTCTGAATCCTTCCTGATTGCTGTTAAGGCTTTGCCGCAGCAGACAGTGCTCTTATGAAGGGGCGAGGCTATGGAAGAACTCAGGGGGCTGCCCCTGTCATGGGAGAACCTTCTCTGATCCAGAAACCCCCTTTAGATTAGGAACAATAACCCCCCTAAGGAAGCAGGTAGTTTGTGGAGAGACTAAGAGGTTCTTAAGAGGAGAAAGAGGCAAAATCCTAAGACAAATAGGGAAATGAAGACAAAATCAATCACATTTTACACCCTGCAAAGTAAAGCTCAAATTCTCTGTTCTCCAATTTCATTTACAATGACTAGAACAGAACAGAGGGGAAGACAAAATACTGGACTTTTATTTTCCTAGGTGGGTTTTTACATTTAAAGAGGAACTGCCAGGGGCGCCTGGGTGGCTCAGTGGGTTAGGCCTCTGCCTTCAGCTCAGGTCATGATCTCAGGGTCCTGGGATCGAGCCCCACATTGAGCTCTGCTCATCGGGGAGCCTGCTTCCCCCTCTCTCTCTGCCTGCCTCTCTGCCTACTTGTGATCTTTACCTGTCAAATAAATAAATAAAATCTTTAAAAAAAAACTGCCAAACCTGAAGATTCTGATGGGCTGAATAGAGAAATTCATTTTCCAAGATTTCATAGTAAAAGCCTCTTAAAATAATTAAACAGGATAAATACATTCCATGCCAAGAAACTCCATGGTCCTGGTCTCTGTTACTCCCATCCAAAGGCTGAGCTGTGGGGCTCGACCTCCTCCGAGCTTGAGACTCCTGCTGCCCACTGCCTGCCCTACTGTCTCTACTTGTTCCCCGAGAACAGAGGATGAGCTCCCTCACTCTGCAGTCCCAAATGCCATCCATGCCGACCATCAGGGCAAAGGTGCTTTCAGCTCAGAAAGTACTCTATGTCTCTAGCATGAACTTCTCAGCATTTTGGACCATTTGACTCTCCTTGACTCTCAGGAAGTCCTAACTATTCCCGACACCATTAGATTCTTGGTCCAGGAAACCTGAAGTCGTCTTTCCCGTCTCTGTTTTCTTTTCCCTCTATGTCCAAACTGACAACTCGATCCTATCGGTTCTTCTTTTCCAATACCGGTACTTCATGCCGGTACCCATCACTTCCTCTCTCCGTCCACAGCTACCACCCTCGCTGGAGGACTCGGAACTTCAGACCAGGTTACAGAAGTGCGTCCTTGACTTTTAATACAACAACCCCTACCCCCCCACACCTTGTCCAACTAGTCACCTCCAGTGTCTACCTGACACCTCCACTGGAGGTCTCACAGACATTTCACTTTCCAGAACTACATCCTGATTTCCCCTCCACAAAGCCATTCTTGTCTTCATCTTCCCAGTTTCAGTCCATAGCACCGCCTAGCTCCTCAAGCTTCTTTGAAGACATCCTTGATTTCTTCCTGCCCCATGATTTCCACACTAGCCTGTTAGCAAATCCTGTTACTTCTAAAATCCACCTTGAATCTACTCAGCTTGAATCTCTCCATCTTTACTGACACTGCCTATCCAAAACAGCATCATCTTTTCTCTGGACTATTGCAAAAGCTTCTTAACTGGCCTCTTTGCTTCTACTCTTACTCATCTGAAATCCACTTTCTACAGAGCAGCCTGAGTGGTTTTTCTACAACATTAATCAGACTATGGTCATTCCCTTGCTTGAAAGCCCTTCAGTGACTTCCACTGCACTTGGGATGAAATCCAAACTTCTTACCGTTATTGGTAATCTATCCCTTGCCTACTTTTTTTCAGTCTCACTTGATGCCCTAACCGCCTGCCTGTACGCTTTCCCTACAGTGGCCTTCTGTTACCTACATTACCTCAGAGCATATTCTAACCTTTTCCTCATCTCAGAGACTTTGCCTTAGCTGTTCCCTGGAATGCTCACCCCTAGTTCTACACTGGCTGCGGCCCGTAGTCATTCTTCAGGTCTCAAATAAATGCCACCTTCTCTGACAGGCCCTCACTCTCCTACGTTATTCTTTATCATGGATGGCATCCTTTTTACTTCCTTTAGGACGTACCACTATAATGATTTTACTTATTAATGTATTTGTCTCCCTCGTGGATATAAGCTCAAAGTAGCAGGAACAATAATGTCTTTTTTGCTGTTGTATTCAGAATCTAGAGCTGCATCTTGGCACAGAGTAACTGTTTGATAAAGTAATACCTTGTTGAACAAGCCAAAACTCTGGTATTTTCCTGAGCGATGAGTAAGCAGATTGGTTACTGTCTCACAAAAGGTTCCTGATAAGTTTTAAAGTTCTGTCTGAATAGGATTAATCTACAGCTGGAATCATCTGAAAGGCCCATTTAGCTAAAAGGAAAACTTCCAAAGTATGCTGAGCTCTGCTCAACCAAATCTCAATTCTTGGGAAACAACTTTTTTTTTTAACTCGGAGAACCTTGAATTGGACCTCACCTGCTTTTAAAAATGAAACCACCTTGGGGCGCCTGGGTGGCTCAGTGGGTTAAAGCCGCTGCTTTCGGCTCGGGTCATGATCCCAGGGTCCTGGGATCGAGCCCCACGTCGGGCTCTCTGCTCGGCGGGGAGCCTGCTTCCCTTCCTCTCTCTCTCTGCCTGCCTCTCTGCCTGCTTGTGATCTTTGTCAAATAAATAAATAAATCTTAAAAAAAAAAAATGAAACCATCTTTCAGGATTTAGAATTTTAACTTGGATAAGAAATAAAAGCATGAATTTCAGTCTCTCCCAGGGAAGGCCATGCATACTACATAAATGTCTAAGAGGAATCATTTAGTATCCTGCAGTGTTGAAAGACAGCCCACTAGCCTGGATTCAAATATAGTATCAAACATTAACAAAAGACATTCTAGCCAGTGAAGACAAAATACCTTTTAAACAAATTAAGTTAAATTGCCTCAAGTGCACAAAAGCCTTACCAGTCAGGTTTGCTTCGAAGCATTCTGCAACACTAAGGGAGGGCCTTCATTCACACATCACCAGAATGTTATCAAGCTCCATTTCTACCCTCCAGAAGCAGAGATTTGTAACAGCAAAACTAAAAAACTATACCACTGAGAACAGTGATAATGTGCAGTTACATATTTTTTTTCTAAAACACATTCACACATCAGAAATACAACATCAGGACAGAAAACTGTTTCTGTAAACAGCAGGGGCCTGAGGACTTAGAGAGGTCTGTTAAGCTATCTCATTCTGATCACTGGATGCTCTCCAGGACTTAAATAACAAGTTCTCTCTCTCACACACACACCCAAATTCTATTGAATGTATTTCACAAAGCTTATTTATCCGAAATGAGTGGAGTTTCTGTAAAAGTAATACTATTTATTATTGCTAATAAAAGCACCAAACGTTTACCGGGTACAGGCTACTTATCAGGGCCTGTGATAAGTTTTATATACTTTATCACATTCATCCCCTATAATAGAGCTTTAGACAAAGTCACTTTTAGACATCCTTTAGGCATTTCAAACTTAAGACATCCAAATTTTCTTGCACAAAGCCATCCCTCCCCCAGTCTTCCCTGTCTCAGTATCTAGGGACACCACACCCAGCTGTCCCAAGTCTACCTCAGGGCTTGGATGATCCCCTTTCCTCTTTGTTTTCTTCCTTTCCCCTTCCACGTATGATTACTTGGGGACTCACTTTATAAATGTTGAACGTGAAGCTCAGAGAAATCAAAATCCCTTGCCCAGATTCTTACAGCTAGAAGAGGCAGGGCAGGGTCCCAAGCCAGGTCTGGGACGTCAGCATCCTAGGCACCATGCTCTGCCACCCTTCTTCTCTAAGTTGTCATCTACGGAGGCTGTGGCACTGTTGTGACTGCCACTGGGAAACAGTGTGATGCAGGGCTTACAGAAAGGGCTCCTGCACTCAGGTATACCTGAGCTCAAATCCTAGCTCAATCCCTTCTTGTGAGCCGTAGGCAAACAAGCCAATCTCTCTAAGCCTCAGCTTCTTCACCTGTACAGTTGGCATAATATCACCTATCTCCCAGGAACACTGTAGAGTTTAAACAAGATGATAAATAATTAAAAAGAAATGCTTAGTGAGGGGCACCTGGGGGTTAACTGTCTGACTCTTGATTTCGGCTCAGGTCATGATCTCAGGGTCCTGGGATCCAGCCCAGCGTGGGCTCCCTGCTCTGTGGGGAGTCTGCTTGCCTCCCTTGCCTTCTGCCCCTCCCCCACCACTCTCTCTCATATAAATAAATCTTTAAAAAAATGCCTAATGAACTCATGAGCACATGCTAAGCATTCCAAATGGCAGACATCATCACTGAAACATTTAGGACATCTACTTCAGTACACATTCAACTCAATACACAGCTCTGAGGATCTCAACAGTGGCAAATGTCCGCTGAGCAGGAAATGATTTCTGGAATGCAGGCAGAGCTGATCCATGCTCATTAGCAAAACTATCAGGAACTCAATCACAGGCCAGAGCAATTTAAACTTTATTCCTAAAGCACCCTGAGAGGTTCCAGCTGTCCTTTCTAGGGTGGTCCTCAGTTCTTAGGCTGCAGTCTCCGATGCTCACACAGTGGTCGTATGGTGGTGGGACAGCAGGACAAGCCAAGGGGTTTGGGGCTGATAAAATGCTAACACCACAAAAAGCTAGACCCCTGCAGCCTCAGGCAGACCTTCCCTCCCCACAGTCCGTTAGAACCACCACTCTGCTGCTGTGCTAGGGGCAAAGCTGGTGGGTTTGTATTTAAGAGCAACAAAAAGTGTCACAACAAATGAGGTTTAATGAACCCTCTCAGCTGTCACTGACTGATGAGTTCTTGCCGTTACGGTTTATCTCTTGGCAAGGCCCCAGCTGGGACTATTTCTCAGCTAACAGGTGGCCTGTTTATTATTCCATAGGTTTGCTAGGAATCACAGTTATTTGGAGGAAGAATGGAATAATAACTTTTTTTTAAAGCAATAGAGAACCAACACTTAGTGCATAAATGGATAACCATCCAATCTGCCCATATTTAACTTATATTCTGTGGATAAAAAAGCAGCATGAGCCATAAATCTGAAATGGAGAATTCTCTTACTCCACAACAGAGCCTCCCTTCTATAGAGCAAAACTTGGAGGCAGCTAGCTTTTATGCCACTCGTACCCGTGTCGTTGTGTGTTTCTAGTCTTCAGCTTAAGATAGCAAATAGGCAAGTTCTGTCTCCAAATTCAGTTGTACCACAGCTTCAATGTTACAGTTTGTGGCTTGTAACATGTCCCATGTTGCAAACATGGTGTTACAATTACAGGAGTCCTTTTGTGACACACAAATACACTGTGACATAAAAAGGTTGGTAAGTAGTCTTATAAACCAACAGGGAGATGAATCATCATCCTCAACAGTATTTACTGGCATCCACTGTGAGCACTTTGCAATGGTTAACTTTATGGGTCAACTTGACAGCGTCATAAGGTGTCTGGATATTTGGCTGAACAGTACTCTGGGTGTGTCTGTAAAGGTATTTCTGGATGAGATCAACATCGGAATTGGTAGCCTGAGTGAAGCAGACTGCCTCTGCCATTGTGGGCGACCTCATTCGGTCTGTTGAAGGCCTGAACAGAACAGAAGCTAGAGTAGGGGGGAATTTGTTCTCTCTGCCTGTCTTTGAGCTAGGATACTGGTCTTCTCCTGCCTTGGATTCAGGCTCGGACTGGAACTTGCACCACTGGCTCTCCTGGTTCTCAGGCCTTCACACTTGGGGTGGAACTGTGCCTTCGGCTCTCCTGGAGCTTGCCCTCTGGCAGCCTCCTCACTACAGAGCATGGGATTCTCAGCCTCCACGATCACATCAGCCAATTCCTTGGAATAAATCTCTTTAAATATAAACATACACACATACATAAATACACACGCAGATATACACACATTTTGTTGGTTCTGTTTCTCTGGAGTATTCTAATCCACCGCTATACTGAGCTATGAATTAACAATTGCCATATGCAGAATCTGTATCTTTTCTCCACTCCTGCCTTTCTCAGGAATGCTCTGTGAGTGGCAAGGATTTTGGTTTTTTTTTAAGCCTCTGGTGGGGCACCTGGGTGGCTCAGTCGGTTAAGCAGCTGCCTTTGGCTCAGGTCATGATCCCAGGGCCTTGGGATGGAACCCTGAATCAGGCTCCCTGCTCACCAGGGAGCCTGCTTCTCCTCTTGCTCCCCTTGCTTGTGCTTTTCACTCTCTCTCCTGCTCTCTGTCAAATAAATAAACAAAATTAAAAAAAAAAAACAATAAAAGCCCATGGGAACAGAAAACTCGGTAATCAAGAGAGAAGACAGCTTTCAGGGACTTAAGGGCAAGCAATGGAGTGCTACGAAAGGGCCAAAAGAGCGAGCCATTAAGACAATAAGTTTGACCAAAACTTGTAATCTTTATATCCAATTTGCAAACACTTAAAATGTATAGTTTGCTTGGTCTCAGTGACACAAGTGTTTCTTTTGTTTGATTTCCTACCACATTTCTAATGAACTGAAGATATTATCTCCAAGTTAAAGTTTTGTGAAATCAGAACCTTGTCTTTTACTGGATATAATTTCGCTTCAGCCGCAGCTGGATGAAAATTCTACAAAATAAGAAAGAGACCTGAAGAAAAAGCATCAAATAGCCGCCAAGTGCTACCTACACAGAAACTCAGAGCTGCTGTGGATAAATACAGTGTCTTCTGAGAAAGATGAAACTGTTCAAGCTCAGTACTTTATTGAGCCTCATTTTGGTGCAAAACATTTGGATACAAAAAGCCAAAAAAAAACATCTAGTCCTTTGTTGAAAGAAAGAAAGAAAGAAAGGAAGGAAGGCAGGCAGGCAGGCAGACACAACAGGCCCAAAGCAGAGTCACTTGCCCCCACTACAGCAAACCAAACCTTCACCGCCTCTCCCAGGAAGGTGACCTTTATCCAGTGGACGGGAAGTTCCTGATCAACACAAGTGAGGTAATCTGCACCCCACCCTCCTCCCAGAGAAAGGTGACCTTGCCAGGAACAATCCACTGTATGCTAGGTAACGTCCTCTATCACGCCCTCCTCGCTATAAAAGCCTACCATTTTGTACAGCTCCTTAGAGGTCCTTTCTGTTCACTATGTGGGATGCTGCCCGATTCATGAATCTTTGAAGAAAGCCAGTCTGATCTTCAAATTTACTCAGCTGAATTTAACAACTCCTAATCTCATATTCCTGGGCTCGGTGCCTCTGCACTGTTGTTAGTGTGTTTAGTTTTTTTTTTTTTTTAATTATTTATTTATTTATTTGACAGACAGATCACAAGTAGGCAGAGAGGAGGAAGCAGGCTCCCTGCTGAGCAGAGAGCCCCATGTGGGGCTCGATCCCAGGATCCTGAGATCATGTCCCGAGCCGAAGGCCGAGGCCTTAACCCACTGAGCCACCCAGGTGCCCCAGTGTGTTTAGTTTTGACTGGGGGTTCATTAAAGAGTCCAAGGAAAACTCTAAGGAAAAAAAAAAACCCAGAGGTCTAAAGGCTGACAAAACCCTGTAAACAACCACAGTGTAGCTGAGGCAGAGAACACACGTCCAGCGAGAAGAGCTGTGAGAGGAGGAAAGAGAAGGCAGAGGAGGAGGGACACCCCCTCTGCGGCTTCTACCTGCCATATTTGCCTGGCTGGTCCCCAGGGCCTGAAGTATCAGCTGCAGCTCCCTGACGACTGTTGCTGCCTCTTCTCCACAGGACATGTCGGGCTCCAGCACCACTTCCAGAAGGCCAACTCCTACCAAAGACAGGCAGAGTCAGCCCGACTGCAGCTCTCCAACTTGACCCGCAGGTACAATTGGCTGAGGTCCCAGGAAGAAGCCTGCATCACTGTTGGGCTCTCTATAAGGGTTCCAGCCTTTCAATTGTTTCTGCTCCTCCTCACATTTTGATTTTTAACTTTGGTTCTTTCAACGTCTGCCTCTGAGGTGTCAAGCTCCTGGGTCTGTGACTGGACGGCTACGTTCATCCCTTCCGGGTGGGCTATTAGCAAGCCCAATGGGGATCACCGTACAGGCTGTGTTCTCTAGTCAGCTGCGTCAATACCAATGCTGATATTTGATCTGGGTCTGTCAAACTCCTGGGCCTGTTTCCTCAACTGGCTTGGGAGGACTCTAGAGGGGAAGGAAGGAAAGGAAAGAGACAATCTCCAAGCCTACCTGCCCTGTTCAAATCGATGAGCGTCTGAGACCGCAGCTCATCATGGAGGCTTTTGCCACTGTCTTGCTCCAGCTGGATCTGCTTGATCCTCACGGTCTTGGTGATCACCTGACTTGGCTTCTTCCCCACACAGACACTGTACGCTAAGCTCCCATTCACAGCAATTGGGAGCCTCTGCTGGGTAATTTGGTAGCCCACCTGCACACAACATGCATTACGTTACACCGTCACTAGGCCATAAATAAATAGAAGCTGGAATCCATTTTGCTAATTTCTTTTTATGTCACAAAACCATAGGCTTACTTAAAAACACAACACAACAAAAGAGAAGAGGAAAAGGAGAAGAAAATTAGTTTATGCACCATAGCCATAACTTAGCCTGGCCTCTTCTGGCTTCTCCTCTCCCTCCCTCCCTTACCTTCCCTGCACCTCCCCCGACCCCCAGTAATGATGCAATAAACACCACGAACCCCATCTTCCCCTACCAAAGTACCATTTTGGGGAATAACAATAATCTCACTGTCAGAGGCCTCTAAGAGAAGAATTTATTGTTTCCACTTAGCTCATTAGCCTAAACCCTGCATCTGATTATTGGGCTCTTGACAGACCCTCCTTATTAGGAAGTGCTGGCTAAGCATTCCGCTGTCTACTCTCAGCACGGCAGACAGCAGTTGCTAGCTCCTTGAAGCTTGTTTTGTTCCTGCTCTTTAAGTTAACCAGTCACGCCAGCTGCCCTCCCCGACCTGACAGCTTCCCTTGTTTCCCTCGCTAGAAAGTGCTCTGACACTCACACTCCGCTAACAGAAAACACGAAGTGCGAAAGTATTGATGGATGCGGCCAGGGCTCCCTCACGTCTCCGGAGTAGAGGAAGAATGACTTTCGAAGGCCCACACGCATCCACACCCCGTAAAGAGAAGGGAGGGCAATATGGAGAACTGGAGGACACAGAGGCGGTGCTTGTGGGGTCCCAGTTACTGTGCTGAGTTCTTCACACCATTTAGTCCTCATGGCAACCCTAGGAGGGGTATGCGGGGCACAGAAGGGGTTAAGGGCCACAGGGCTTGTAGGTATCCATGCCAGGATCTGAACATGGACGGTCAGGCTCCAGAGTCTGTGTTTTTTTGTTTTTAAAGATTTTATTTATTTATTTGACAGATAGAGTGAGCACAGGAAGAGAGAGTGGCAGGCAGAGGCAGAGGGAGAAGCAGGCTCCCTGCCAAGCAAGGAGCCCGATGTGGGACTCGATCCCAGGATGCTGGGATCATGACCTGAGCCGAAGGCAGCTGCTTAACCAACTGAGCCACCCAGGCGTCCCCAGAGTCTGTGCTTTTAGCCACCAGGCCAGCATTTTTCAAACTTCCCCTGCATGGGAATCATCTGCGGGGCTGCACCTGAAGAGTTTCTGATTCTGCAGGTCTGGAGCAGCACCTGAGATTTATATTTCTAACCGGTTCCCAGGAGGTGATGATCTGAGGGGCGTGTGGGCCACACTTTGAGAACCACTGCATTAGACCAACTCATTCTCTGTGCTGAAAGAGCAAGTCTCAGTCTGTAAAAACTGAACTCTGAATTGGGTTGCTGAATGAAATACAGTCCTATCCAAATTTGAATGATCTTTTTATTCAGATAAACAACAAATACTTTTTTAGTCCAAGTGTGTTCCACATTAAGATTCAGCCACACTTACTCTGGTTATCTGAGCCACCTGGGCCAGAGACCAGAAAGCCACTGAGAATGGAAACATCTCATTTTAGCTGCAGAATGCTGTCTCCCACCTTCACCAAACCGATTATCACTCTTAAAGGACGGAAAAAATGCAGCTTCATTCCCTTCATCCTACCAAGCAACAGAATTAGCTAAAGGCTGGCAGCCAGGGGGAAAAGCAGCAGCAAGCAATTGGAGAAATAACATTCGGTGCATTTAAAAATTTAATTCCACTTCCGTCCTCACCCACTGAAGACCGCCAGCTCACCTGCACCTTTAGTTCTAGGAGAATAATGTGAAGCGGTATCACCACTATCATTCTCCTAGATCTGAAGAAAGGGTGTGCTTACTATCAGAGGCTCAAATCAAATGAAGTCTTATTTTGGGAAAACCCACTCGCCATTACAGTCTTGGTTCAGTTCAACATTATGAAAGACTGGCTCTAGTTCATCCTGGCCTCTCCTAAAGGAGAAACTTCATAATTTGAAGGCAAAAAACAGGTTAATATTGCATTTACTGCCAATTTACAGCCAATTACTGTTGTTAGTCGAGGCTTCTGGTTCATGTTTCTGCTTCTTATTGTCCATTTACTTGCTCCTTGTGAGATGACAGAAATGTCCCTAGAGAAGACAGTCCTATTATTGGCAACTTCAACTTAGAAGAGGGGAGCTACTACTCTACGGAGCTGTATTTACTGTTGCATCAGCTGCAGAGTTGGACTTGACCTCACAGGCAATTAGCACCGAACACCACGGCCGGGCTGAGCCTGAGAACATGGGCTTCTACTCCCTGTTCAATTATGAGGGAGCCAGCAGAAGCATGAGGCTAAGCAAGGAGTCAGCAATCAGGACAACTGCATCCAATCTAGTAAACATCGGGGGGCACCTGCCTTCATCAGGGCCAGGCAGAACCTCCCGCTGACTCGGACAGAGCTCCGACTGCACACACGAGAGCCATGGCCCCCCTCCCTCGTGTCAAGCCCCCCCCACCCCCATCCCCGAGAACGTACAGAGGGCGGACGGCCAAGCGTACTTACAGGGAGGTCTGCATAGAAGTAGTGCTTCCTGTCAAACAAGGACTTCTTGTTGATGCGGCAGCTCAGTGCCAGGCCTGTCATCACGGCCGCTTCTACGCACCTCCTGTTGAGAACCTATGGAAGCACGACACACGGCTCGTCTCAGATCCAGGCCGAACAAATGCTTCTCCCACACACTGACATCCTCCCTGAATATTCAATTTGGCCCTTCGACAGGCATTATCTCTGGTTCTCTTGTGTGGGCAGCTCCGGTTCACAAGCAGACTCTTGTCTGTCCGAAAGTGGGAAAACTTTATGTAAAAAAGGAAAATGCACGCAGTGGTGGGTCCTGCAGGGTATTTAATGAACTGCCACACTGGAGATCCTTTCCCCTGGTACCGGGCATCAAAGTGAACGGGGAGGGGCCCGGCCAAGCTCAGAAGAGTGGTGAGTATGGGTAATCAACTTAATCTCATTCCCTGTGTGCAGAACAAGGAGCCGGGCAGAATACAGAGGCAGCACGGGTTCCTAAGAGGAGGGTCCGAGAGGCAGCTCCTAAGAGCCACCTCAGTGAGGATGGAAAACACTTCAGCAGAGAAAGAATGAACTTCTGGGAAAAAGAATGTTATTTCCTAAAGGGCTGGGAAATGTGGCTCGCCCGCCCCTCGCTTTCAGTCCAGGCCTGGAGAACTCGACAGGTGCCCACCAAGTGTGCCCTGTACCCTGACTCTTCCCACACCGCCGGTCCCTCCAGGGGCTCCCGGAGCCCAAAGGTTCCTTCTGGATCCCACCCTCCCCCACTTTCAGGAGTGAATGACCAAGAAATGGCTAGCAAACTTCCTAATCCAAAAGGAGGTGAACAGCTTTTAAGAACTTTGGGGGTAAGGATGTGGTGTCTAGAATAAAGCTGACAACTGGAGATAAGGAGAAAGCTTTAAAGTTCTGGAGTCAGATGGGTTCTCCTATGTGTATGTATAGCTGTATGAACAGAAGGCTCAGTTTGCTCACCTCTGAAGTAAGCATTTAGTATCTACCTTGAGGAGTGCAGAAAGTAACAGCCAGAACATCTACTCCATAGTAAGAAATTAATATCTAGCGCATTCTCCCCACTCTGCTTCGGGGAAATTTTGGAGCATGTTGTACTTGCAAATGAAACACACTTCTATTCTTTATTAGAATATTTATAACGTTCTTTAGTATATTTGGTATACTCTTATTTGTATAGGGCTTTCCACAGCCACCATTTTATTTCAGCCTCACAGGAACCCTGTAGGGAAGGAATTTGTATGGTCTCAAAATTTCAGGAAAAGAAAAAACTAAGACCCAGAGATACCAAGAGACTCGCCCCAATCACAGAGATGGCAAATAGTCAAGTTAACTCCAAAGCACACACATGCCCTTGCCTAGTGGGTGACAATCCCAGTGGCTTAGGGACCAGCCCTCCAGGCTGGAATAATGACTGTGCCCCCCCCAACACAAGCACAGCTTGCCTCAAACACAGATTTTGAAAACATATCTATACAACAAAATGTAGGAGGCTTCTCTACTTACTGCAATATACAACCCCCAAAAGACACCCCGAACAGCAAATCTCCCTCCTGGTAACATCATCACACGCCTTCTCTTTAGAAATCCGACTAGAAAATGGAGGCTTCTCACAGCTTCTATCTGGGCCTCTTTATTCTGCGCCAAGTAATATTGTCAGCTCTACAGTAATAGTGGTTCTCACAAAGAAATGTTGGGGGGGGGGCGGGGAACAGGATGCTCTATTTATTGATGTTTTCACTTGCTAATGTTTGGTGTTTTACCGAGCAGTTGTTACCACAATAAAAACATAGCTAGCTGGCAGAAAACGCTGCCAGCTCCCAGCCTGTCGATTCAGGTCAAGACCCACAAGAACACAGAACCGACGTCCCAGCCTGGGGCCCTGCTCCTCCTGGGCTCTGCCGTGGCTTGGGCTTGCTGTAAACTGCCTGTCTTGCTCATCTGTACCAGGTCTGGCTTTATCACTCCCACTGATTTTCCAGCCACTGCTGGCTCGCTCGTCCCTGTCTGGTCTGCCGCTCAGGGGGCCCGACCTGCTTCCTCCTCTCCTAGGTGTGAAGAGAACCCAGGTTTGTTTTGTTTGCTTATTTCTGCACACAGGTTGCTAACAAACTCCCTGTGCCTGGCTCTGCAAAGGAGTGAGGGGTAGCGAGTGATCCCAGACTCCCACTGTGCCTGCGTGCACAAGAGGACACCGGCACTTGAGAAACCATCAATTTCCAAAGAATAAGAATGCGGGAAAACACATAAACATTAGAGCGATATTGAATATACTTTAATCTTTTTTTGATGATTTAGAAGACTTGAAGTACTTCAGGGTCAGAATTATAAGCATCAATCATCACCACACTACAGTTACACAGAGGGGCTAGTAAATAGAGAGTGCCAGTTAAAAGAATGCCAAGAAAAAAGAATTTATTATGATCTTAGTCAAGCTGCTTATGACAGATGGAGGTCCAGGTCAGCATGTTCGGAGGACGGGATGCAGAACTGGAAAATTCAACTGGGGCTGTCTATTCTGAAAAACTTCTGAAGTATCTATAAAGTACCAGATTTTAGGGATACAGAGGTAAATAGGACTGTCACTGCTGCCAATGAATCTGCAGTGGAGACATGAACCTGCCAACATCTCCTAGCTCTCTCTCAAGTTCGCCTTCTATACTAGGAAGACCTTACTATAAATGCAAATCTTACAGCATTCTGTTGCTTAAAATCAATCAATGGCTCCCAATACCCACATGACAAAGGCCATTTCACATGATCCACTTCCCACCTCCATCTTCAATTTCATCTCCCATTAACAACCCCCCCCAAAAACACATGGCCCATCTCCTATACAAACCATGTTGACCTGTGGACTCTCCCTCTTCTCATTCCATTCAAAATCTACTGAGATGTCACCAAACCTGTGAAACTTTCCTTATTCTTCTTCCTATATACCTCTCTGGTCTTCTACACACTTCCATTTGTGTTAGTATTACCCTGGACTGATTTTATTTACATATATTCCCATTAGACTAATTTTCATGAGGATGGGAACTGTCTGCTCATCCTTCCATATCCCTGGAGCATAAAACAGAACTGAAAGTAGTGGTGTTCAATTCATGTGTGTTGGACTCAAATGAGGGTGGAGGTGATGGATATCAAGGCAAGGTTTCAGAGAGGCAGTGATGTCTCAATCTCCTCTAAGGTATTACTTGCTACCTGTGGCCTTCACACTTGTTTCTGGAAGTTTCCCGAAGCAAAAACCAATCATGTATGATGTGATCAAAGAGGTTAACTTGAAGATTCAAGGACTTAATCTGTCCCAAAGAAAGCTTGTTCCAGAATTTTCTTTGTAATTGACATAAATGGACTACAAAGGATCTCAGGGTTAGCCACAAGAGCTTTCATGCAGAAGGAAAGCCATGATCCCTGGAACTCACATAGCACATCTTTCTCAATGGAGTCTTCACTCTCAAAGGAGGCTTCACACTGCCTTCAGGAATGATCCTCGGCAAGTATTTATTGCATAGGAGATGTGCTATGCACAACACATACATTTGCCACTTAACCCTCGTAGTAATCCTAGGGCAGACACTACTACAATCCTCATCTTACAGATAATGAAGGGAATCACAGAGATTAAGTCATCTGGCAAAGGTGATCCACACAATAAATGGCAGAGCCAGGAAGTCAGACCCCTGGAACTCAGGCTCCCAATGACTACACTCTACCTTAAATCTTCAAATAATAAAGCATGTTACTGATAGCTAGCAACACCGCCTGGCCAGAACTCTGGAGCAGCAACTCAGACCAAATTCCACAGCAGATAATGTAAGGCAGATACTGTTTCTAACACCTTCTCCATGGTGTCTATAGGTTTGTTTTCAGATGCTGAGCTTCTAGAGAACAAGCACTGTGTTCTTCTCAGTTTGTAAAATAATACCGTCTTTGGCGCATGGAACTTTGAATACTGAGTGGACCTACAGGTTTTCTCCATTAGCAGAGGATGTTGTATTGACAGAAGCTTCCAAAAAAGCCTTAGATACAAGAACTACCCATGAAATGATTTCTCAAATAAGCGAAGAGGCTCTTCTATTTTAATTAGAAGATAAGAAAAGTAGAAGTAGAAGAAATGTGCATCAGACCTCCAAGGACAAACTGCCCCAATTTGAGAAACAGTCTTCTTAAGTCTTCTAAAGACTTGCTTAGCCTAACCAAGCAAGCATTTCCTAATCTCTGAGTACAATGGACCATCATTTATGACAACTTCCACCACACTCCCACCCGCCTCCAAAAAAATCACCAGGCTGCACACATTTTACTTTCCTAGTATATCATGACTTTCCCCCCTTCCTCTCAATCCTCTGGTTTAATTCCGGTCTCTTTTCATAGATCCTTCCCTCCAGCTGAGACTTCTGCACTGATCACCTGGCCAGGTTTCTCTCCCTCCATTCTAGTCCTCTACTATCTCCTTGATGCCCATTCAAGAGCAAACTTTCTAAAGGGTAAAATCTGTCCATGCAATGCCCCTGCTTAAAATCCTTCTTCACAACTTCTCGTAACTGAGAGGATAAAGGCCAAGTGTTTGCTGGAGTCTTCTATGTCCTTCATAAGTTAGCCCCCGACTACCTTTCTAGCCTCCTCTTTTTCCACTGTCCCTGACCCCAGAGACCCTCATGCAAACTTGGATTTGATGTGCTTCTTCTGTACAAACTGCGGCTTCTGCTGGTAATGCCCTTTCTTCTCGTCCACTTGAGCAAGACCTTAGTCCCTGGCAAGGCCTGGATGTCCCACCACTACCGTGGTCTAGGTATTCCTTCTTCTCCAGTAGAGCACCATCTCCCCAAGCCAACTGAGCTCCCTGAGGGCAGTCAAGTTATTTTATCTTATTCCCCTCTGCCCCAGTACCTAAATGCAATACCAAGCTGATTAAACATTAACAGAGGTAATGAATAATTTAACATTCCCTTTATCAATATCCAATAGACTACAAGCTATGAAATAAAAGCAAAATTGTTTTACAAAATATGTGTGGTCTGGAAAAAGAAACCACTCTTAGAATGTAAAACAGAACAAATTTGATACAGAGACTTTATTACCCAAATGAAAGAAGAGTTGAGATGTCACAGGGGGCACGGTAAGGCAATTTAAGAGATTCTCAATAGCAGGAGGCTACTGCTACTCCTTGCTGGAGGGATGGGGGTGGAGGGAAGCAGTGTTCCCATAGCCAGGGCATGGGGCACCCAGAGGACCCTGGAAACACAGTAGACCTGTCTCCCAGGAGCTGCAATCAGGGACAAAACCCAGCCATGGCAAGAGGGGTTGCCAGAGAGGGAGGGAGAAATATTTTATAGCTTCTTCCCTCCCATCTCTGGTTTTTCACCAGAGCCTCCCATGGGCCTAACCAGCCAGGAGCCAGCTGGCCAGGGACACCAGGAACAGAAGCACATGGGGGCAGCGTGTACCCCTCTGATACTCAGCAGAGCAGAGTGTGATGATGAAGCGTGATATGGGGGATAGGCAGGACACAAATGCATAGCAAATACATGCATTTTTATAGTCACTTCTGTGACTTTTCTTTTGATAATAGCTAATGAATAAAATGATGCCACTCTCAAGTCTGTCCAATCAACATAAAACTGAAAATTCTGTGAACTCCTTTTTTATATACTGGGAACCAAAAATTATGAAATGCTACTGTCTTCCAAGAGACATTTGTGATAACTCAACCTGGGTTAGAATGAACTCCAAGTCTACATGGACCATTAGGAAAGGATTTGCTAAGCAAGTCAACAGAATGAAGAAGATTCCATAATCTAATGAAGTCAATATAATATTCCTTAGGATTCCCTGGAATTCTACTAATTATAAATAAATCCATTCACTAAAGTCAGCCTCTGGGACCTATACCAGGAAATATGTTTGTGATGTACTTCAAAGAAATAAAACTATCTTTCAAAACAGTCTACTATTCATAACATTTCTCTCCCCTTCCTAACTGGTAAGCCCATGGTGCTACGATCCCCAAAGTTAGTCCAACAGCTATCAGTACCTCCTTTAAAAATTGAGGCAACATGACTAGACTCGTGTACTCACTGAAAATCCAGTTAGCAAGCATTAAAGCAGAGATCATAAAGTGATGTTTTACAAAAAGCCCAAATGGCAATTATTCTGTGAAACTAATAGTATATAAGACCAATCTGATGATTAAAATACAGCATGGTAAATGCTTTAATTTATGGAGAGAAAGTAATTAAGATTTATTAAGAAAAATAAGGCAGTAAAACGGGCCTTTGTCTTACTGCTAACCATAAATTTATCACAAAGCATGAACTCCTTCTAATTCACATTCAAGGAAAAAGTTACTACATAGATAAATTTTCATTACAGTAGAGAAAATTGTTGCCCCATTTCCCCACTCCCACATCCCTTCTCACTGCTGGGCCCTTTTATCATCACCCAAAACAAATATAAACACTCTTGAGTTATGAAAATTAAACTTGTGAAAACTGGTCAGGTAGGTAAGATAATTTTTTAAGGTGAAATTTTACCACAAAGAGTTACTAGCTTTATATAGATATTAAATATTTATAGGGATATACCCATGTAAATATATGACCTTATGCCTAAACATGGACACTGCCTAGGGAAAAGGAGAAAGTGAATGCTATATTTTCTCTTTTGTTTAAATCCCTCTTTCACAAAGGGGAAGACAGCTCCCATTCTCATATAGCCACTTCACAGGGAACAATTCTTGTTTAAGAGAAGGGCATGATTTGGCAGTTTTGACTGATTTTCAGCTCCAAGACTCCTCCTCAGTCTCTTGTACCAATGCCACTCCCTACAACTGGTCAAGATCAAAGGCAAAGTGTTGATCCAAAGTGTCAGAAGACCCACTCTCCTCATTGAGATTCCATACTTCTCTTGCCTCTTGCCAACCTGACAAAGTCAGGAGGCTAAGACTGGTGCCCAGAGTCACCTGCAGCTAAGGCTAGCCCACACTGGCGGGGTCTTCAGAACTGGAACAGTCTTTCTTGCTTTTCCACAGACCACTGGCACAGTAAGATGTGATCTTGACCTCTGGGTTGTAACAAAAGAAAGAAGAGCCCTGGCAACTCTAGGCCTGCCTCTAGTCTAGTTAAAAAGTTTCCACATGACACCTGGTTTGCTTGGACGTCACTGTGGGGTTGGAGGCCAATGGCCTGGCTACTATAGTATTCATCTGTGAAGCCTCATGTTTGGCTACTTCGCCAAGTCAGATAGACAGGAAGGCTTAAGGGCAGCCAGTAAAAAGGAAGAGTGGGTGTGACATTAACTGGTCTCTGTTTCCCACAGCATTTCCAACAGTCATTCATCTGGCATTACTCATTACTATCAAACTGATCTATGAGAAGACTTGTACTAATTGACAAACCAGGAGAAAACTAAGTTAGAAAGACCTGAAACTAATCTCTACTATTACTAGCTGCGTAACCTTGCACAAATGAACTAACCTCTCTGAATTTCCTTCTTTGTTAGAAGAATAGTAATACTGCAGGACTGTTCTATGAATTAAATAGAATTACTCAACACATGACAGACATTTAGAAAATACTAGTTTCAGAACGGAAGTGTTAAATGCAAAATGCCCATCTCAACTGAATCTTTTATATGCAAGCTTTTCTAGGAGGCAAAGGACTCTAATGAGAAAAGTCTCAACAGCTCCACAGAACCATTAGTCTAAATCTACAATCCAAAGCAAGGCACAACAGATGCTGAAATTATGTATTATGTCAATATAACATTTCCCCCTTAAATGATAACCAACACCTTTTGTGACAATTAGTGTGTTATCTCCAGTGCAATGGAGATCATATTTCTCAATGCCTCAGGAAGCTTCTATTACTTCATTTTCTGTTTAATGGTGAAGCAAAATTTTCCCGGATAACATTGTATAACTTGCCTGTGGCTGGGAAAAGCTTCCATTCTCAAATGAAAGGAACTACCTTCTAACAAGTTGAATGCTTAAAAATCAATTAAATGAGTCAATTTTGATGTCCACCACACATCTGTGGCTTCCTGTCTTCAAGACAGTAGTTATGTCTGGAACACAAATACAGTCCATGGAGAAGAGATGTATAAAGGCATGAAGCAGATATAAGAATCATGTTTTTAAAAAAAATCATTATTCTTTTCCAGTAAAACTTTGATATGGGGCTATGATCTTAAACTAAGAAAGCTCTTCCTCCCACCCCCACTTTTAATCTAAAATTTGTCTTTCTCTTGTTTATAACTTTTTTAAAGATTTTATTTATTTATTTGACAGAGAAAGAGATAAAGAGAGTGCACAGCAGGGGAGCGGCAGGCAGAGGGAAAAGGAGAAGCAGACTCCCCACTGAGCTGAGCCCAACACTGGGCTGGATCCCAGGACCCTGGGATCAAGACCTGAGACTAAGGTAGACACTTAACCGAATGAGCCACCCAGGTGCCCCCTCTGTTTACAACTTTTAAGAAAAATATACTGATATCAAAAAGGCTAAAACATACAAACCCATTCATTTTAGATTGCCCCCATATAGAAACTGCCAAGTCTTTTCTAATCTATCCTAAAATTTACTCACAAGACTCTATACCTGGAGAAATTAAATGGAATGACAAACTATTTCATATTACTGAAGCATCAAGAGTAATCAGTGGCAGGGGCACCTGGATGCCTCAGTCGGTAAGCATCTGTCTTCGGCTCAGGTCATGGTCCCAGGGTCCTGGGATCAAACCCCACATTGGGCTCCCTGCTCAGTGGGAAGCCTGCTTCTCCCTCTCCCACTCCTCCTGCTTGTGTTCCCTCTCTTGCTGGGTCTCTCTCTGTCAAATAAATAAATAAAATCTTAGAGAGAGAAAAAAAAAGAGTCATCAGTGATAGCAGTAAGAAATATTAACTTCATGAGTAGAAAGCTCTAATGATTCAGAATGAGATCTACTTTCATTTTTGTATGAAAGATTAGTACTATGTTGAAAAATCTGACTTGCTGAGAAATCAAACAAATGGCCTAACCAACTGAACTCTAAGAAATGCTGGCTGGTGTTCACCATTGATTGGTATGGAAGGGGAGTTCAGTGAAACAAGGCCTGTGGATATCAAAAGCAAAGTCCTTAAAGACACATACACCTGCTGTGTTCATCAGTCCCACGCATGTCCTGAGGAGTGAGCCTTTGGAAGAGTCTATCAGGACGTAGAGTTTTAGGAAGAAAAAACTACCTTTCATTGGCTACATCCAACAGGAATGAATACACCTCTTTAGAGGTTTCATGGTAAGCCATGAAATCATGAGGTGAAAAGATAAAAGAAAAAGAAAAAAAGCTACACTTTCATTGAGCAGAACACCCTACTTCCTTAATTATGTTTGCTTCAAGAGGAGATAATAAAAGAACTGGCCTGGACTTTTAAAAGAAGGGACAGAGGGATGGAAGGGGGAAAGAAAAGAAGGAAAAAGAAGAAAATGAGGCTAAAGAGACGTGACAACTGGATGCACCATGTGATCTCTGAATGGGTCCTGGATGGGGAAGAAGAAAACAAAGGACACTCCTGAGACAACTGTGGGAACATGAATAGGAACCGTGTCTGAGATACAGTGCTGTATCTGTATCAGCTGTCCTTACCGCCATCGTTTTGCAGTGATCCCAGAAGAGAACGTTTTTGTTCCTCAGAGATAGATGTGGAGATATTTGGGGATGAAGGGCCATGATGTCTGCAACCTACTCTCAAGTGACTCATCTGAAAGAAGAAACAGTCTAGGTGCAGGACGGATGTTCACTGTACTATTTTCTCAACTTTTTCATAAGTTTGGATTTCTTCAAAATAAAAAGTGTGGGGGCCGGAGAAAGGAGTGGGTAATTCTCCTGCCTGAGAGGATGGTGAGATGTTACAAGCCAGAAGGGGGAGAGAGAGCCTGGAGGAGGCAGGAGCTATTTAAACTGATGCTGACTCATAAGCCGTACGTGTGTACCACAAGCTTGTATTCACCAGGGCTAAAAATTGGTTGTAAAAGAGAAAATATTCTAGATACTGTATCTCTCTAAAACTTGCCTGTGCCGTAATCAAGTGGGACTATTAGGGCCCTGTGTGGGTGCTGCAGTACGGAGCAGCCCTCTAGGAACGTGAGCCATCTGTTAACAGGGAATTCTCTATTAACTACCTATAAGCATAAAAATCCTGCATATGGGCCACACGTATGTACCCTAGAATATGAAAAGACAACTTGTTCTTTTACCTGGGAGGAAAATGATTTTCCCCAACTATACATTTTCTAGTTGAAAATACTTTTTGGCTTCCCCCAAACCTGTAGGGGCATCTTACTTTCTGTTGGTGCTTCTGTTCTGTTGCTTCACTATGTCAGCAGACATGAAATTTCTCAGTTCGTGCGTCTCTGGAAGACACCTATGATCGAGAACTTCATCTTAACTAAATTCATGCTGTTGTGACGTGTGTCGCCCTGAGTTATTTCAGTGAGTATTACACAAGTGTCTGCCACCTTCATCCCTTGCTCAACCCTTGGCCACTAGGGAATGGAAGTATTTCTACTTTAACCATACAAAGTTAAGAATATGAGTGTTCTCTTTAAAAAAAGGGGGGGGGCACCTGAGTGGTTCAGTGGGTTAAGCCTCTGCCTTTGGTTCAGGTCATAATCTCAGGGTCCTGGGATCAAACCCCCCATAGGGCTCTCTGCTCAGCAGGGAGCCTGCTTCCCCCTCTCTCTGCCTGCTTGCGATCTCTATCAAATAAATAAACAAAATCTTAAAAAAAAAAAAAAAAAAGAATATGAGTGTTCTAACCATACCAAAAAACATTTACATGCTACTCAGAGAGTTTATGAAGTGCTTTCATATACATTAACTTCTCTGTCTTCATATACATAAATATGGAAGAGAAAAAGAAAGAAGGTAAATAAGACAGCTTCCTGACCAGGATAAGTGAGCACAGGTTATGAGTGAGTACAGGCATCTCAAATGTTTACAACCAGCTATAAAAGAAAAAGTCTCTGTTATGTTTTGTTGGAAATGAACAATTAGCAAATATTGCAGAAGGGAATGAAGTCTGGTACTTTATGCTAAGAATGGGAACAAGACAACTCTCCCTTCTATTTTTAACTTGGCTCCTGACCTCCCTGTGTCCTTAGGCAAGTCAGCAAGGGCCATGGTTTCTACTTCTGTCAGCTGGGGTTGGCACCGCTGACCTTGCTCACTGGGGTGGCCTATGAGTTGGCAAACATCACCGAAAATTCAAGACACTATTGACAATCACATATTATTGCCTGTCTGCATCTCCTAAGAAAGCTGCAAAGCGTGACAAAGACCCCTGATTGACTGACCATGCTTCTTGCTTTTACACTTGTGAAAGAAGATTCTTCTTTCATCATCATGCATCAAAATCTGAAATGCGATACTTTTAAGGTACCTAGGAATGCTAATGTTTTTTGATTCCCACTTACGCTCCCAGTCCCAGCAGCCCTACTCCTTATTACAAGGATGCAACCAGTGGTGGAAGGCTGGAAAACATGAAAGCTCACTAGAAAGAACCCTGTGCCATGAGGAACAGACTGCTCTTCAGAGGGGCCCAGCCTGACTACATCAACTACACCAACATCACCAAGGTGATGTTTGTCATCTCTGAGATGCCAATGGCAAAATGACTTCCAAATCTTGCAAAGATTTTAAAAAGGGCTAAGGGGGAAAAAATACCCCAAGATGCTGCAGAAGAACCAACAATTCCCCACCCCCCCACCCCCCACCATACTGATATGAAGCTGAAAATACATATAGAAATGACCAAGTAAGAAAGGCCCATCCCAATGGCCTCAGATGCCAAATGTATTTACTTGTGGTATGGAGAGCTCATTCAAAAAGACTATTTCACATCTACCTGCAGACACAGTGCAGACATGGCAGAGACGTGTGCGTTTGAGGGCAGAAGCAGGCATTCTCCATTCTTCTGCCTCCATGTCACCTTGCGGCCGGATTCTGCTCTCTACTCCATGCTCTCTTGTCCCCAAAAGAGGAGTGACTTGTTGACTAGTGGCTTTGGGAGGTGAAACCACACACATGTGGGTTGGCCCCTCTGGCGGGACATTTTTACGACAGGTCCCCAGTACAGATCATCAGAACCAAGCTCTACGAGCCCTTTCTGGTCAGTACGCCCGCAGGGAGGAGACATTCTAGGCCCCTGTGGACATCTGAGAAGGTTTTGGTAGAAACAGGCTCTTCCCCTACAAGTGAAAGGCCTACAGTTTTGGGGTGCCAGTTCAACGTAAGTGGAAAGTACTAGAAGTTATTTGGCTGCATGTCAGGTTGCATTTTTCATTCAAGCTATTATTGGTAATAAAGCGGATATGCTCACCTCCATCCATCTGACCTGTATGTTGATTTCTCAATTGGTTCTGACTCAAAAGGAGAAGGTGGTCTTATTTTTAGTGACCTTGTAATACCTTCCTGGAAATTCTTCTCTAATACTCATAAAACCAATCTAGAAACCTGCACAGCATCACCAATGACTCTGACTCTATAAAGCAGAAGAGACCCAAGAGGGCCAGCTGCCATGGCTGGGCATGCATTTCCTGTGAGGGAAGAACTTTTACATGTCTGCTGCAATGTTTTAAGTTCTGGAACTGTCCATGGAAGAAAAATGAATGGTACCCAGCTGCATGATTTCAGGCTGCATTTTTATTATAGGTTTCTAGTATAAATCACTAGAACAAAGCCTGTATGAGCTGCCTGAATGTCAGAGACAAAAATAGTGTCACAGAACACTGTTAGGTGATTTTTTTAACTACTCCATATTTATATCAACAAAAGATTCCTAAGCTTTCAAACTCCTGGGCATCTTTGGTAATGTGTTTATGTTTTATTTTCTACACATCCCCACCTCACTTTCCAGTATGACAGACTTTTTGGTGCAGTAGTGTACCAAATTCATTTTAAACAGTTATGTGTTCTAAGTATAGCACTATCTCCTCTGACAAGGGCTCGTTGCTCCTGTGTGCAATCTCTCATCCAAGCACATATTTTGAGGGGAAAACAAACCAACATAAGGGAACATGGAAATGGAAGAAAAGCCCTTTCCAAACATAATACTGAAGGTTTCTTCCTCAGGAACGAATCCTGCGGGGAGATGAGCATGCTACCTAGAGATGTTCCCTTAACAGGAAAAAAGCAGAGAGCAGCTGAGAACACAGCTGCGTCAGAGAGATGCTTTGCAGGCCTAGGAGAGTCACCTGGAGTAAAGGCCAGATGATGTTCTTTAGGTCCCCAGGGCCGGGGTGGAGGGCAAAACAAAAGCTCGGTTTCCTCATGGGTCTCCCACCATTGCTGGCTGAACCTTTCAATGCTATCATATTGCTTTTTGTTATCCTTAAGAGGAATGAGATGGCATCATCATTTCCATACGAAGGTCAAGGGAATGATTCAAGGATACATTCTTTTGGGAAAATGAGAACTTTTAAATATTTTTAAAAGATTTTATTTATTGGGGC
>RCUC01161940.1:0-33164 GCA_003697995.1 Taxidea taxus jeffersonii | reverse complement strand
CTGAGGCCTCCCCATGACTTATTTCCTTAGGACCTTGAGGCAGTGTCCTATGGATGGGTCAAGTGCAATCTCCTTAGGGATGTCTCCCTGACTCCCCTGTCTGGATGGCTCCCAATTATTCTTTGCCCCTCTATCCAGCTAATTTGACTTTTAGCACTTGTTCAACATCTGACATATTGAACATTTATTTGTTTACTTGTTTATTGTCTGTCTGCTCTTCTAGAATGTAAAATCTTATGAATGAGGGCCTTTCTCAATTTTTAAAAATATTTTATTTATTTATTTGACAGAGATCACAAGTAGGAAGAGAGGCAGGCAGAGAGAGAGGGGGAAGCTGGCTCCCTGCTGAGCAGAGAGCCTGATGTGGGGCTCGATCCCAGGACCCTGGGATCATGACCTGAGCCGAAGGCAGAGGCTTAACCCACTGAGCCACCCAGGTGCCCTGGGCCTTTCTCAATTTTGTGCACTGTGTCATCCCAGCACCCAAAAGAGTTCTGAGCACATCATTGGCACCTACAAAGATGTCTTGAATAAAAAGAGAAATGAAGCAATGCTTTTGCTACCCAGTACTCTTGGAATACTCTTCCTACCTCTGGGGGAGTTTTCTGCCTTGACAGTCTTGCCTCCACAAGAGGGCAAGTCAGATACTTGATTTGATGTGCCTGAAAGCTGGGGCACAGACCAGCTGTAACCTCCAATACTCTGGATTAGAAGATAGCAACCTCTGGAAGTATGTACTAGGCAGAACATGTGTGTGTGCATGCACATGGTGTAAAGGCACATTGATGGTGGAGGTTCTAGTGGCCAAAGCCCAGTGCCCCTGGTGTGAGCTGCAGCTTCTATGGCTGATGGAGTTGGCCATGGATTTTTCCGTGGAACAGTCTTGTGTGTTCAGGGCTTGTACCTGGCTGCTTCCAGGTTTTCCTCCCCACAGAATTTGTGAAGATGTAAGTTATTTTTGAAAATAATTTTTTTTCTACTTAAATTAGAGTTTAAGTGAGTTCTGTTGTCGGCAACTGGGAATCCTCACTGATTCACAGCTGGTTTGAATCTGAATAATAGATCCCAAAGTCTACAGTTTTTAAAAGCAATTTAGTGGTTTATAAGCTAGAACATTGTTTTGGTTAGACCTTAGTGTTCATCTGGTCAAGTAATTTTCAATCTTTTTTTTTTCATAGAATTATTTCTTCAAGTGAAATTTTACAAGAAGGTGGGCATCCAATATTAAAAACAGATAAAACTGAAGGCACTTGAGGGAAAAGGTGGGAGATGTAAGAATCCTTCACTTCCCGTTTCCCTCACAGTGTCTAAGGCCTCTTCTTGAGTCCTGAAGGCACTCCAAAACACAAGAATTCACTGACAATTAACCTCATTTTCTAGAGAAGGAAATGGGCACACAGGAAAGTGTAAAAGAAACATGTTTATGAGAGAACAGTCACTGGGACCCATTATCTCCACACTAGCCCAGAATCTTTGTATCAGACTTCTCTGCACTCTCAAAATAAGAAAGGAAAGTAAGCATTCTCTTTTAAAGCCTTTTTTTGGGGGGGGCATAGTTTGAGTAGCAAAAGTAATAGTCTGTTTAAATTGAAGAATAAAATATCAGATAAAAATGTTTAACAAATTTAATTTAAAAACTTACCTCCAATAGTGTATTTGAGAGCACTTTAAAAGTTAACACAATGTGGTTTTTAATTCAAAAATATATGTTATCCAATAAATATTTTCCTTAGGATAAAAATTTGTTTCAAGATTTCTTACCAGTATATGATAATCTAACTGCTATACATTATACTTTTAAAATGCAAATGCATTGAAAAAAATGAATCAAAACAATATTAAAACATATGGTAAGCCCATCTAGATATATTTATCCTTTGACAAATCTAATAAGATCAAATCAGTGAAACAGACAAATGTTTCCTTTTCTAACTTGTGCATATGTGTTTTCTGTTTTTTTTTTTCAAAGATTTTATTTATATATTTGACACAGAGAGTACAAGCAGTGGGAGTGGCAGGCAGAGGGAGAGGGAGAAGCAGGCTCGCCTGCCGAGTAAGGAGCCCAATGTGGGGCTCGATCCCAGGACCCTGGGATCATAACCTGAGGTGAAGGCAGCGGCTTAACAGGCTGAGCCCCCCAGGTGACCCAAAGCATGTGTGTTTTCTATGGCAATGCAGATATAGCAAAACAAACTCCTTCAATTAGTCAATGAAATGAGTCCCTTTATTGAAAAGGCAAATTCAATTAGAATCAATAAAAAGCAGAGGATCCATTTGAATTTCGACCTAAATTTTCTTAACCTAAATGACCAAACCATTATTAAGAAAATATGATTAGGGGTACCTGGGTGGCTCGGTCATTAGGTGTCTGTCTTCAGCTTGGGTCATGATCCCAGAGTTGAGCCCCACATTGGGCTCTCTGCTCAGAGGAAGCCTGCTTCTGCCTCTCTCACTCCCCCTGCTTGTGTTCCCTCTCTCGCTGTGTCTCTGTCAAATAAATAAATAAAATCTTAAAAGAAAAAAAAGAAAATATGATTAAAGTCCCGGTTCTCTCAATGACAATTTGAGACATTTGTAGTTTAGTTGCTGTGATTACCTGTCTCAGTGTAAGCTCTTTTGGATGGAGAAACCAAAACTCACAATAACTTATTGGCAACATCATTGATTCTCTTTTTTATTTCTCTTTTGCAAATGATAATAATTTGAGTCTGGTGATTTGGAAGTCTGTTTTTTTATGACTCATCTCCCAAAGGGCTATAATTTTCCATTAAATTGCTGTCCATTCTAATACCACAACAACTCCTCCCTTCTATCATGATTTTTTTCTCAACTATTCTCTTCATAAGCATTAAAAAAAGTTTTAAGCTATGTCCTACTTGAGAGTCTTTACCCTTAAATTTTGGAGGTTCTTTATAAGTCAATAAAGAAATTTCTCCTCAAATAAATTTATATTTTACTTAGATTGAAAAAAGAAAAGAGGCATTCATCAAGAATTTAGGACAATTTCATGATTGCTTTTTTAAAAACAATTCTCTTAAATTTGAGTATAGTTGACACACAACATTATATTAGTTTCAGGTGTACAACATAGTGATTCAACTTCTTAATGTTACACTAGGTTTAGCACAATTGTAGCCACCATCTGTTACTATACAATGCTGTTACAATGCCATTGGCTATATTCCTTATGCTGTACCTTTCATTGCCATGTCTTATTCCATAACTGAAAGCCTATATTTCCTACTCCCCTTCATCCCTTTTACGAAACTCTCACACCCTTCCCCTCTGACAACCATCAGTTTGCTCTCTGTGTGTATAGGTCTATTCTGCTTTTTGTTTGTTTATTCATTTGTTTTTTTAGAGTCTACCAAAATCATTTGGTATTTGCCTTTCTCAATCTGACATTTCACTTAGTATAAAACCCTCTAGGTCCATCCATGTTGTTGTAAATGGCACAATCTCATCCTTTTCTAAGGCTGCATAATATTCCATTGTATGCATATACATGATGTCTTCCTTATCTATTTGTCTATCAATGGTCACTTATATTGCTTTCATATCTTGATAATTATAAATAATGTGGCAATAAACATAAGGGTTCATATAGCTTTTTGAATTAATGTTTTCATTTTCTTTGTGTAAATACCCAGTAGTGGAATTATTAGATCATGTGGAATTTCTATATTTAATTTTTTGAGAACCCCCATACTGTTTTTCACAGTTGCTGTAACAATTTACATTCCCCATCATCAACTTTCTTGATGTTAGTGATAGGAGAATCATATAAGTGACAAAGTAGGCTTCATACATGGCATGCAAAAGTGTTTCTGGTGCTCACAGTTCAAGATAGCTTCCATGGCACCTTCACTGCCCACACCTGGAGGCTGTTACCATTGGGCACTAGGGCAATGGAAGGCATTGGATATGCAAATTCTCAGTGATCAAAGCTATGCTGTGTTCCACAACTCTTCAAGTCTATTCAGAATTCTCCCTCTTGTCTGTAGGCCAAATTAAAAAAAAAAATTAGATCTGCTAGGGAATAATTGACAGAAGGAAGTCTTTCCCAGGAGGATTTTTAGTCCCCTGTGTTTAAGAGACTGATCTTTCTTGGATTAATAATTTTTACATCTAAAACAAAATAACCAAGGACCATTATATTAAAGCAGTCATTATGTGATATTTGTATTTAATCAATAACTATAAAGTCCTACTCTAGGCTAGAATTGACCTTTCCGGTCTTAGTTTATTCAACTTTTATAAAATGGCTGCTACTCTACAGTGTTTTCATATTTATAAGTCTTAAGGGTTCATTCACCCATTTTTTCAACAATGCGATTCAAACCTCTATCCTTCACCAGTGTATTTAAAATTAATCTATATAAAGAACTGGTATCTGCCATGAGAGATAAATGCAGTTTTGAAAATGTGACCTAGCCCTAGTCTTGACTCAGACAGTTTTCAAGGTTAAACAAGTGGCCGATCTCTCTCCATTCACCTATGCAATGCTTGTAGAGATGATTGCCTTAGACAAGGCCAGTTCAGGAATTGACCCGAGCAATGCTTTAGAGGATCCTCTGTATCATAAATACCATTCAGTTCAAGGAAATGCGTCTCTACTTTTTCTTGCCCTGTATCCATGAAGCAAATGCTCCAGGGTCCTAATCCCATGAAGATGTGGGGATTGTGTCACTGACAATGTCAGAGCCAGACTTACTCTGAAATGTGGGATACAAATAGGTAGTGCAAAAATAAACTAATTTGTCAAATGCTTTCTATCAAATAACAATAGCATAATATTTTCTTGAGCAATAAGTAGTGCTGTTCTTCCTTGTCGCCAAGGACTGAATTGTTTCCCCAGACTCATATGTTGAAGCCTTAACCCCCAGTGTGACAGTATTTAGGGACAGGCCCTTTAAGGGGTCATATGGGTGGGCCCTAATCTAATAGGATTAGTGCTCTCTTAAGAAGGGATTCCAGATCTATCTCCCTCTCCTCCTCTTTCTCCTTCTGCGTGGGCTCAGAGGAAAAGCCAGGAGGATTGCAGCGAGAAAGCATCTGTCTGCAAGCCAGGACGAAAGTCCTCACCAGAAACCAAACCTTGTTGATTGTTGATCTGGAATGTCTAGTTTCCAGAAATGGGAGCAATGCCTTTCTATTTCAGCCATCCAGCCTATGTTTCTTGTTATGGCAGCCCAAGAAGACCGATATGCCTGTGTTCTAATTGGTGGAACTGGAAGTAGGCATAAATGAGTGAGGTATCCACAACCATTGTGCACAGGGTCTGAATAGCCTCAGTTCTTGAAAAAAAAAAAGTTCAGCTGAAACGTGTGAAGCATGACATTGACTCTTTTTTGCCAGTTCTATTGAGGTGTAATTGAGACATAAAATTGTATGTATTTAAAGTGCACACTGTGATGATTTGATATATGTATGCATTATGAAATGATTATCACAATCAAGTTAATTATCACATCCATCACCTCACATAGTTTTCCTATTTACTTGCTTACTTGTTGGGGATACTTAAGATTTACTGTCTTAGCAAATTTCAAGTATATAGCACAGTATTATTAACTGTAATCCCCCCATGTTCTATACTAGATCCTCAGAACATAATCATCTTCTAACTGAAGGTTTGTACCTTTTAACCAGTGTCTGCTCATTTTCCCTACTTCTCAGCCCCTGGCAACCACCATTCTACTCTCTGTTTCTATGCGTCCAACTTTTGTTTTTTGATTCCACATATAAGTGATACCATGTAGTGTTTTTCTTTCTCATGGCATTGATTCTTTACATTGGCTTCCAGATAGACATGGAACAATTAATTATAAATGATTTTCTTTTTATAAAAATATTTGATAAGATGTAATTACATTTTTGAAAATTAAATTAAAATTTCAGTTTTTATTTATATCTTCTGGTTTAAATTTTATCGCTGAGTATAAGCTTCATTTTGCCTTTTAATTTTAATATATCATTTTGGTTGTTTTAGGGAAAAATAAGAAACATGATCAATCATTTTACCTTATTTACCTTAAAAATTTTTTATACTTTGAAAACAGCATTTTATTTTTTAATTCTTTAGATCAGGGGTCAGCAAACTAAGACTTGTGAGTCAAATCTGGTCTGCCATTTGTTTTTCTATAAAGTTTTATTGGGATACATGTATGCCCTATTTTTATATATTGTCTATGGTTATTTTCATGGCATAGCATCAGAGATCAGTAATTGCTACAGATACTATACGACCTAAAAGCAAAAATAATTACTATCAGGCCATTTACAGGTAAAGTCTGCTATCTCTTGCTTTAGATTACTGAGAATGTGTACATCTGAATCATGACAAAAGTAGAAGTTAAAATAAGATAAAAACCAAAAAGCAATAAGAGAAACTTCTCAAATTAATGCTCAAATTTTAAATACCCAGAAGCTAGGAAAAAGAGTGGACTTCTGCACAGCATTGCTGACACAAAATTTGTAAGCAAGGTGTTATAAATTTTTCAAAGAAAACTGAATGAAAATGAGCAAGGGATATTATTCACATGAAATCTGCACTGAAACTGGTCAGATAAAGCTTCTATAATGACAGAGTCTCATTAAATGAAGCTGTAGTCTCTGATCAAAACAGTGAAAATGAAAGACAAAATTACTCATATCAAATTCGTAATTCAGAGACAGCAAATATAATTCTGGCATGCTTGTTAGAAGTTGAAGAAAAATATTCATAAAATCTGCAAATTGGATAAAAAAGTTGAAAACTTTGGCACTTTACCCTGTTTATTGGATGATGATTCTGGAAAATGGCTGTCATAGTCTGATGGAAATGAGAATGTTACTAGCAAAGCACAATCTGATTCAAATCAATGATTATATTTTTCCATTGGATCAATGTGAAATTTATATTTCATTTTTTCATAGGCTTTATTTTTTTAGAGCAGCTGCAGGTTCACAGCAAAATTGAGTGGAAAGTGCAGAGATTTCCCATGTCCTCCCTGTCCCCACATGCGCATGGCCTCTTCCATTATCTACATCCCCCACCGCAGCACTGCAGTTGTTACAATTGATGAACCTCCACGGACACCTCATTATCATTCAGAGTCCATAGTTCACATTTGGGTTCACTGTTAGTGTTGTACTTTCTACAGGTTTGGACATGAGTATAATGACATGTATCCATCATTACTATATCATACAGTGTAGTTTCACTGACCTAAAATTCCTCTGTGCTTCATATATTTCATTTTCAACCCCAAACCTCTCAAATTGGGAAAGAAGCTGTTATATTCTAACTTCAAAGATAAAATATCTGGTTATTACCCTTATAGATTCTCAACCAATGTTCCTAAATAGTTTTGGGCAATAAAGATATTTGTGATTGGAAACATTCTTGATTAAATGAAAATGAAATGATAAAGGGACAAAAAAAATGTAACCAGGATGAATGCCAACCAAATGGAAAATGGCTAAAAAATTATGCATGGGATATTATGCAATATGAGTAACTATTATTAAAGAATAACTAAGCTAAAAAAGCCCATGAAATGCCACAAGCACATAAAATCAGCAGATACTAAAAAAATGAACAAAAGGACTAAATAAGTGACAAACAATTGATATTTTGAACAAAGACGTGAATCTAGAACAGAATACACAACATTGTTGTAATGTTCTTAAAAGAATATTAAAGATGATATCACATATCCAATTTTTAGCAAAGCCCAATGATGTTTATTGTAGCAATAAGTTTTTGTTCAGCTTTATTGAGATAAAATTGATAAAATTGTAAGATATTTAAAGGGTCCATTGTGATTTGGTAAATGCCTACATTGTTAAGGAATTCCTCCCATCTAGTTTATTAACACATACATCAACTCACATATTTACATATATATGCTATACATACATATATATTTTTGGTGAGAACAAATAAATTCTTCTCTCTTAGCAAATTCCAATGACATAACACAATTTTATCAATTATAGTCACCAGGTTATATATCAGATCCTCAGACCTTATTCATCTTATAACTAGAAGTTTTTATCATTCTCTGCCTAATTTTTATATAAACACGAAAAATTGTGGGGTTTGGTAGAAATGATCTCCAAATTTGTTAATAGAACGGTAAAGATGTATAAAATATGAATAAAAATAATGAAAAGAATAAAAAATGTGACTCCCCTTTTAGATGGAGAATCCTAATTAGATTGTTCTTTTATTGGGTAAAAAAGTGGGAGAAGAAGACACCTGGGTGGCTTAGTCGTTAAGCATCTGCCTAGGCTCAGGTCATGATCCCAGGGTCCTGGGATGGGGCCCCACCTCGGGCTCCCTGATTTGTGGGAAGCTTGTCTCCCTCTCTCACTCCCCTGCTTGTATTCCCTCTCTCACTGTGTCTCTCTCTGTCAAAAAAAATAAATAAAATCTTAAAAAAAAAAGAAAGTGGGAGAAGAAAACACATAAAAGAGTAAATTACTCAGTTTAACTGCATTTCAAAGGTTGAGAAGCTCCTCAAAAAAAAGATCAAACTGTGATTTTTTTGTAGAAAATGAATTTAATTTCAAGTGTCCATGTTGCTTGCTATTAAAAATGTTGAGAAAAGATAATGACCACCAACACAAAAATGATATGCTTGGCTACTTCAATTTTAAAAGGCTTATAAACTTAAAAAAAGCTCCAAATTCTGGAGAAAACTGTGGAGAAATTGCAAGAAACTATATGCTAAATATGCAATAAATGTGACATTTCATTAAAATGGAAAAAATTGCAACTAGAAATAAAAATATTTCCTGCCTATGCAGAAAGAGATTCATGTATAAATATTTCCAGAACTGATTTTTATAAAGAATATTTTCTGGTCATTAAAAAGCAAGTTATGGTTTTAATTGAAGAGAGATTGGAATAAATTGAGCAGCCTGCTGCTCTTTTCAGATCTTTTTATAATATTCCAGCACTGACAATTTTAAAAGAAGGAGAAACTAAGAAATGTTGTATGGCTCTAGAAACTGCTTTAAAATACTTTGAAAATCTAATAAAAGCAATAGAGATTTATAACTTGGAATTAAATTATTTTGTAATGTTTTTGTGTTGATAGTTTTATCATCAGTGTTCCTATTATAACGTTCAAACACGATTTGTTAATTTCATATCCCATTTTTGAATCTCAGGATTGCTTTATATTTTCTTAACAGTTCCAGTTGCTACTGCCTCAGCAGAACACAGTTTCTCCTTATTAATGTGAATAAGAAACTATCTGAGAACCACCAGGACTCAAAAAAGTTTATCCTTTTTGGCTGCTGACAGAAACAGAGTATGGGGAAACTTGGGTTACACCAAATAATTAGCGAATTTGCAGAAATTTTATGAGAGAAATATAGAATTTTAAAATGAATTATGTCATTTCGGTGTTTTATTATTCACCCAAACATTGTTGGCCCACCGACAGAACACCTAGATGGGCACAATAAAAATTAAGTTCCGTTTTCTTTGATATTTTGCCAACTTTCAGTTTTATGCAATTTTATTTGGAAGATCTATTTGTTAAGTAAGGGGGAATAGAACATATTAAGTTTTTAATTTAACAGCTTGTTAGCTTGCTGTAAGACTTCAATATTTAGACATGTGGTATGTGGACCTCCATTTGTCCCCTGCTTTCATGACGAGGGGCCATCCCACTGGGCTCATCTTCTTTATGGGTGAATCCAAGGACTACTGGATGAGATGAAGTGTGAAAGCATGTTGACAAGGGAACGAGGTGATGTGCTGGTATCTTTCCCTTCCGTTTAGCTTTCTCCCTGCTGTTGTTCAAATGGATCTTTCATCGCTGTTCCTAAGAAGCCAGGATATTCCTGCACACTCCAAACCACTCAGGATTTTCTTCCTAATTTGATGTTTTTGCTTTCTTGACTAAAAAAGATGTTTTGGCTTTGAATGAACCCACCTAAGTAGTCTGGCTCTGTGAAAAAGCCAAAGAGATTTGCTTTTGGATTTTTCCTGCATGCTTCCAGGGAGGATAAATGTCTTCCCATGTAGGAGAATCAGCAGTCTGTCACAACCCAGACCCATTAAATGTAATGATTTATTGTAACAAAGTCTACGCTATTATATTCAAGCAGTTATTACATATCTTATACGCCAAAGCTGTTAAAAATAACAAAGAGCTATTATCTTGAGTGTGGGAAACAAAATCATTTTTTAAAATGTGATTAATTCTGTGAGCTTGGACCTTTTATGTACATGTGGTAAGCAGTATTCCATGGGAACTTTCTCAGCATGTGTCCAACGATGTAAACAAAAAGTTAAAATACAGCTTACACTCTCCCTGGCATTCATTAGCATAGCCAAGAAAGCAGGAACTAACCACATTTTACATAAAAAGACTTTAGAAATCTGTGTCTACTTACATTAGCATTATTCAATCTGTGGGTGCCAACTAGATGCGTAGAAACGATTTATTTATAGGCCTATCACCAAAATGTGTTCTTCATTAATTCATATTTTTCCCAGCTCACATTACTTCTTGAACCCATCCAGGTGGTTTTTAAATGCTGAGGGTAATTTAAAGCTGAGCAAATTCGTGTGCACCCTGTTTTTTAGTGCTTAAGAACATTCGAATGGAAATGTCCTTACTGCTCATTTGATACTTGGTTGATTTGTTCCCCTTTAATTAACCTTAAGGATAACATAAATGTGAGCCTGGCTGGACTTTTGGAGTTCAGATCCACATCGGGAAGGAAGTAAACCTTGAACGTCTTGCCAAAGATTTAGAAATACATTTCTCACAAGATTAAAGCTGAAAATCCAAAGTAACTGCAGTTCATGCCGACAATACAGTTCAGTGAAACTGTGTTATATTGAATATTTCCTTATATATGACATTCGTTAAAGTAGAAAAGGCCTCATGTAAAGGCTCGTAAAGTGACGTTTCCTCCATATAATATTTTCCTGTACGTAACGTTCAAAAAGTGTAGTGCCTTGGAAAACATTACAAAGGACTTTCCTTGTAGATCTGTGCTTGTTGTTAAATTTATTTTGGGCTGTCCTTCTGGTTAGCGTTTCATAGCTCTTCACAGATTCAGTCAATACGTAATAGAAAAAAAGCCCCCAGAGTCTGCCTTTTACTACCGTGAAACAGCAGGATAAAGTTTGCGTTCCTGGCGGAAGGTCCCTGAGCACACACTACTTCTATTCTGATAAAGCCTCTGTCATGCCCTGCCGTCCTTTCCAGGGCTTGTGTCACCTGTGTTGTTCTCAGCAACGAATGGGATGCTCGGAAGTGACCTGATCGTGAGGACATCTTGTTTGTAAATTAAAGTGACTGCCCATCCTGGAGAGCAACTTTACCAATATGTTGTATTTCTATATTGCCTTACGTAGCCAAAGACTTCTTTGAGAGACAGGTAACTGATTTGTGTCCCTAGGGTGTAATTTCTCACTCTCCACGATCTAGCAGATGATTCTATTAGATGATGAAAACTTTCTATATCACTCTGAATTTTCCGGTAACAAGCTTCAGATGTACAGTATGCAGGTACATATTACAGTGGAATTTATACAGATATCTTTGTAACTTCTGTTGCTAAATCATTTCGTGGTATAGTTTAAGCAAATGTTAATCCAAAGGTGCCTTCTTGGGGTGCCTGGGTGGCTCAGTTGCTTAAACGTCTGCCTTCGGCTCAGGTCATGTTCTCATGGTCCTGGGATCAAGTCCAGCATGGGACTCCTTGCTCAGCAGGGAGCCTGCTTCTCCCTCTTTCTGCAGCTCCCCCTGCTTATGCTCTCTCTCTGACAAATAAATAAAAAAAATCTTTAAACAAAACAAAACAAAAACAAAAAGTGCCCTCTTGTGCATTCCCTCATTCATTTATTCAAAAACATTTTGGATATGAGTCATGTCCATGGTCTGATATGAGGATCCATTGGCCTCCACAGATCTTTACCACTGCCTGGCAGTGTCTGAGATTGCAGTATTCATTCCTTTGAACGTCAGAGACTTTTTATTTTACAGAATTCTCTCTTAAATTTTAAATTTCCCTTTTGAAGGGTAAATGTAAGTCCCTTGAAGTGATGTCAAATATATGTCAAGGTATCCTGAAAATGTTACCAGAGTATGGAAGGTTAAGGGGAATGCAAGGAGTAAAGAAATGTGGAGAAGAATATTAGTGAAAATTCCTTCTTGAGTCCCTGAATTTATGTGTGGCATCCTGAAGACACATTCTTATAAAGTTACGATCATTAATATGTGACTTCTTTTATAATACATGTTTTATTTTTTAGAATGTCAACTGGTCATTTAAAAAAGGCTAATTATTTAAAAAATCATCACTAACCATTATTAATATATTTGTACTTTTCTGAAACAGTTCTATGTCCCAGGTAATGGTGAAAAGAGAGATTATTTTAAAATTTATCTGAATAACACTATTGCATCACAATGGAGGAAAGAGTATAACACCATAAAATAAATTATGTATCTTTAAAACAAACATCCCTTTAGATGTTGTTGTGATGATTGTATATCCATAGTGAAGGCTGTTAATGATTGAGACTGATGTTGCATTTTCAACAACATTCAATGGATCGCTGAATTTATTATTTTCTTTTCCTGCTGTATCTATTACTCTGTCAAGTTACAATTAAAACAAAATTAAGTTCCCACAGCATGGGTAAGTATAAACACAAAACACCCAATCTGTTAGGAGCTTCTATTCTAGGACAATTGATTGAGATGTGCAAATAAAATAATTTATAAAAGAATCACGGTTTATTTAAAAATATTGCATAATAAAAAGGTAAGGCCAGAGTATTTGTAGATGCAAAAAAGTCTGTGTTTTTGTATTAGCTTGTAGGTTTTATAAAAGGTAGTGAGAAATCAGGGGTGTAATAACTGAGACCTTGAGTTTCCTCATCTGTAAAAAATGTGGGCTAGAAGGGTACCTGGGTGGCTCAGTCAGTTACGCTTTCAACTCTTGATTTCGGCTCAAGTAATGATGTCAGGGTCTTGAGACAGAGCGCTGGGTGCGGAGCCTGCTTAAGATTCTCTCTCTCTCCCTGTACCCCTTCTGACCCTCCCACCACGCCACCCCTGCTTGCACGTGCCCATGATCTCTCTCTTAAAAAAATGTGAGCTAGTGATACCTCGTGTATACCTCTCAGGTTTGTTGTGAGAATCAGAACAGAGTGCGTATTTGAAGGGCCTTCTGAGCTATCATGGGTGAGATATTGCAAAGTTTGTTCAGAAACATGGGGTCGGGGAGACAAAAGTTCAGCATATGGTCATCTCTGTTCATGTGTCAGGAGACTCTGAGGTTATGTGGACAGCATGTGGACTGCTAGGGAGTCTATGAAGCCCTTGAAATGTGATTTCATTACAGTGTAGCTGTGCGGTTTTCTGAGTAGTGGGTCTATATCTTGATCCAGATTCTCAGTCCTCTGCAATGGTGAAGTGTTAGGACTGCTGTCTGGGAGGAGGTATTTTTGTATACTTTTTCAAATGAGTTGAAGAAACAGCCTCACAGACTGTCTTGTTTTATGGAAATTTAATCAAATCTTAGTTTATGGAGCAGAGCTGAAGGACCAAAGCCTGTGGCTCTATTTGGAGCAGGGCTCCTCATCAAAGTCTCGCCTACCGAGGCTAGATTAACTGATCCACTTTCAATTTGACTTGCAATTCCAAATTATGTGCTAATTCCATGTCACAGCATGAAATATCACAAACATAATTGTGTGGCATTTTAGGGGTTGCTGTATGGCATTTGGGTGTGTCTATATCGATCTTGTTAAATAAGATTATTTCATTATCTTTGCATAATTATGATAAAGTAAAAAATGATGAATTAAAAGGGTAAATACTGAATTTATAAGGCCTTTCCAAAAAAAAAAAGAAATCATCAAATAATCTTAATGAGAAATGTGAGCTTGCTTTTACTGGCTTTAATGCTTGGTATGACTATATGAAGCATTTGATCAAAACCTGTAAATGATCTTTTTAGCTTTTTAATATTTCTCATTTATGAGAAACTTAATTCAAAATAAGTTCTTAAATGACTTACCAACCAATCAAAAATTCTGAGGAGTTGAAATATTTTAAAGTAATTAATAAACAAACTGAGGGTTTGGGGGGAGGTTGGGTGAGCCTGGTGGTGGGTATTAAGGAGGGCACATATTACATGGAGCACTGGGGGTGATGCATAAACAATGAATCTTGGAACACTGAAAAAATAAAGTTAAAAAAATAAATAAGACACACATCTGTATATATTTTAAAAATTATTTTAAAAAGTAACTAATAAAAAAAAATAGAAGTACTACTAGATTTTCCTTTTCTTTCACTGAAAATTTCTCAGGCTGATGTGCATGGATTCCAAATCCAGTGGAATATTTCCCTATCAAGTATTTCAGACTAACGAAGATCTAACTTTGGGAGTACATATGCATTGTGGTGGTCGCTGTCTTGTAGCCAACATGGACAACGCTAAAGGGAACCATCAGCCGCCAATGGGCAAAGGAACCCAACATGTGTGCAGACTCGGAGTCAGGACTATCACCTGCTGTTGAGATGCCTGGGGCCCCTGACCTGTTGTCCCGGCCTGATTTCTCTAGTCTCTACCCCCTGATTGGCTCCTGAGCTCTGTGTCCTGTGTCCTTCTACTTGAGAGCATGGGATATGAAATTCTTCAGCAGCTCCACAGCCCATGGTGTGCCCATGGTTGCCAGTGCAGAAGTAGACAGGCAGATGGTAGTCCAGAAGAGGACTAGGAAGTGCTGAATCATGGACATACCGCTTGCTGCTTCTTGGGACAAACTGGGAACACAGAAGGCATCCAACTCTGATTACGTGGCTGGAGGCTAGAGACTGTGGCTTGGGGACTTTGAACACTCCAGGCAGTCTTGCCCTGCAAGGGCTGAGGAGATCAATATCTCTTCTTAGGGCAAGCTAGCAGGAAAGTCCCCTATCAGGGTTTTTCAAATTTTGGGGTGCATCAGGATTACTGGAAAGGCTTGTTGAATACAGATGTTGGACTCCATGCTCACATTCTGATTCAGTGGATCTGGGGTGCAGCTCCAGAACGTGCATTTCTAAGAAGTGTCCAGGGGATGTTAATGTTGCTGGTGGAGAAGGATACGTTGAGAACTCCTGCTTTCAAGCATGCAGTTTCTCATAGGATTTAAGGTAGTTTTCCACGTTCCCTCAATAGGTTTCTAAAAATCAATCTTTTTTTTTTTAAGATTTTATTCATTTATTTGACAGAGATCACAAGTAGGCAGAGAGGCAGACAGAGAGAGAGAGGGAAGCAGGCTCCCTCTGAGCAGAGATCCCGATGTGGGGCTCGATCCCAGGACCCTGGGATCATGACCTGAGCCGAAGGCAGAGGCTTTAACCCACTGAGCCACCCAGGTGCCCCTAAAAATCAATCTTTTAAAAGTATCTTGGTGCTTAACTTTAAGGGCTTTTATAGCATGCAAAATTTATTGCCATTCACAGATGTAAGATACGTGGTTCTAAATTATAATGGCAACCGAAATAAAATTATTTTTAATTTTGCCGAAACACAAATGTGAATTTCCTGTTATACAGCAACTGTGTGTTGGGACTATAGTCAGCGGCTGGTGAGTGAATCTACCTAAAGGCCAGTGTCAATGGTTCAAACTGCCTTTGTTTGTAGTCATGGTTCTAGTGCATTTTAAGTGAATACTTACTTGTTCCTATGCCAGGGTCACAAACTCAAATGCCTAACTGGTCCAGGGAAGCAACTGTAAAAGAGTGGAAAGAACTGGAGGAGATTGTGGCAAACTGGTGGGCTTGTGTCCATCCAAGGGCAGACACCTTCCAGAACTCCAGCAGACTGATGCCAAGTAGGAATATGGGGCTGTCTTGCCATGTCTCCCAATTTTCAAGAGAATCAGAAATCCAGATTTTTGCATGCAATTCCTTTTTCTTTCTTTCTTTTTTTTTTTTAAATGTTGGCTCTCTGATGGCCCAACAAAACACATTTGCAAGCCAATTCTAAATTTACTTCCACCATCAAAAAATATCCCATATATATACCACCTCTTCTTTATCCATTCATCTGTTGATGGACATCTAGGTTCTTTCCATAACTTGGCTATTGTGGACATTGCTGCTATAAACATTCGGGTACACGTGCCCCTTCGGATCACTACGTTTGTATCTTTAGGGTAAATACCCCAGTAGTGCAATTGTTGGGTCATAAGGTAGCTCTATTTTCAATTTTTTGAGGAATCTCCATGCTGTTTTTCAGAGTGGTTGATACTATGCAGCCATCAAAAGAAATGAAATCTTACCATTTGCGATGGCATGGATGGAACTAGAGCGTATTATGCTTAGCGAAATAAGTCAACTGGAGAAAGACAACTATCACATGATCTCCCTGATATGAGGAAGTGGAGATGCAACGGGGGTGGGGGTTAAGGTGGTAGGAAAAGAAAAAATGAAACAAGATGGGATCCGGAGGGAGACAAACCAAAAGAGACTCTTAATGTCATAAAACAAACTGAGGGGAGTGGGGGGGGAGAGGGGTTGCGTGAGGGTGGTGGGGTTACATTATATGTTTAAATAAAAAAGCTTAAAGAAAAAAAATCCCATAATTTGAACATTAGTGAAGATTTTGGAACCATAGCTTTTGTGAATATCAAGAGCAAACTATTCAATATTTTGAAAGGTTTCGATTTAGTTCAGATATGTGACTGCCCTTTAACAGCAGTTTTATTATAATGAAGGAAAAGGAATAAGTGTGCTAGGGAGTTTTATTCTTGGGGTCAAAAGGTGGAGTAGGAGTTTCTTCACAGAATCACTAAGATGAACTTTACAAAGTAGGCATTCAATGCCACGGGTACATAATCCTGTGCCAAGCAGAAATTTTATTTTCTATGCTGTGCTTTATCATTACTCACATTCTTTTACTAGCCTGAAAATCATTTTGGGAAACAACCCTCCAGTTGTTGAAAGTAGATACAATTTTCCTAAAGTGAAACAATTTGCCATGAAAATCTTTTTATCTAAGGGCCAGAGTTGCCGTATGACAGCTGAGGTGTTTACGGTCCGCTCCCAATTATCTAGAACCAGGCTGTTGGATTTTCGTATGAATTCTCTTTTCCCTTGCATACCCTTTGACTATTTTATTGCTCATACCCCTGCCATTGTAAGTCTGGCAGAAAGAATGATAGGATGTGGTTTTACAAGCAATTCTTTTAAAAGTCAAGTTGAGAGGTTCTTGGAATCTTAACCTTAATTTGAAGTTAGGGTTTTGGCATTTTCATTTATATGTTTTCCTGCCAATCCTGCTTTCATTTTAGTACCTGAGGATGACTAGAATTTGTGTTTCTTCTCTTTCCAAAACTTCCAACATTTTTGGTGTTTTGCCTTGAGAGGAAAAAAAAATGCCAATCTTTTTATAAGGTGAGCAACAAGATAAACGATGGATATCAAGGAGGGTTAACCAAAGGGTGGGTAGGTGGAGGAACCAGTGATATCCTTGACAAAACACTTTGTATCTCTAAACCTTAGTTTCTTCCTGTAGAGAATGAATTAGATTGGCAAGATCAATGCTTTTCCCCACTGTGCACTCTTCCAGACTCTCTGCTGGTGTGCTGTTAGTAGTTTCTTCTATGCATTATAAAGGATAGAGCAGTGCCTTTACCAGTCAAATCTTGCCCAAATGAGATCGATCCTGTTTTTTTTTTTAAAGATTTTTATTTATTTATTTGATAGACAGAAATCACAAGTAGGCAGAGAGGCAGAGAGAGAGGAGGAAGCAGGCTGTCCGCAGAGCAGAGAGCCCGATGCGGGGCTCGATCCCACGACCCTGGGATCATGACCTGAGCCGAAGGCAGCGGCTTTAACCCACTGAGCCACCCAAGTGCCCCTCGATCCTGTTTTTAATAACTCCCAGAGTTCTGGGTAGATATTGGTCATGAAGGGGGAAAACGTTAAGAAAAGAGTAAAAAAAACAAAAACCAAACTCTGATGAGCTGGTGTATTATCCCTTTGAATTAACTGTAGATAATGGAGCAAAATAATTAGTGTTTTCTCCCTCCATAGTCTGGAAAAACATGGCATGGAATAGAATCTTTCCATCATGTTATTGTCTTAAAGTGAAAGTGAATGGTATTATACCCTAGGTAAAAACAACCACAAATCGATTTCCCAGCTCTTCTTTTTATCCCTGAATAATTGCAACCTGTGAGGTCAAACACAGTTGAAAGTTAACCACAAGCTTTTGGGATTGTAGTGAATACTTTGTAAGAGGAGTTTAATAACCTATTTCTCAGCTGAAGCCAAGGGATCGGACGACATGATCATTCGTGAGCCCCCTTTTATACAAACAGTCAGCACTTGTCAAATGCTGTGATTAAATCTTTTGGAAGAAACTTAAGAGACACATGGAATGTAATAGAAAGTAACGCAATCTTCTTACTATAGATTAGTATAATTCTAGTATTGGTTGCAGGATTAATAGGAGAGGAGGGAAGAATAAATTTCTACTGCGTGTACTGATCCATGAGCTGGAAATATGGGTGAGTAAAAATATGGGTGAATAGAGAAATCTTGCCTTTATGTATTCTATATTTTACACACACACACACACACACACACACACACACACACACACACACTGCTGCAAAGAGGAATAAATCAGAATAAAGACGTAGAGTGCGATGGCAGGAGTCCTGTTTCAGGTGTCAGAGGGTTCTTGGTAGGTGGCATTAAGGCAGAGACTTAAATAAAATGGAGGAAGAAATCATGCCAAGTTCTAGGAGAAGAACGTTGCCAGCCAAAGAGCAGAGAGTATACAAACACCCTGAGAAAGAAAATGAGATTGATGTTCTTGAGGAGCAGCTAGAAGTCGCATGTGACTGGAGTGACAAGGGATGGGGGTGGCAGGAGATCAGATTGGGAGGAAACAAGTGATCTGGGGCCTCGTGGTAAGCAGGTGTGGCATGTGGCATTTCATCCCAGGTATGTAGGGAAACCTTTGGAAGGTCGAATAAAAGCCGGTGATGTGATTTAGTTTATGTCTAAAAGATTGTGCTGCTGCTTGTGTCAAGAATAAAATCCAAGGAGGGCAAGAGGGGAAACAAGGAGATGAGCATGAAGCTCTTTGCAGTAGTGGATGGTGGCTCAGGTTGGGACAGCCAGTCAAGGGGTAAGAAAGAGGTGGTCAGATTTGTGGCATATTTCCAAGTTGGAACCAAGGGGCCTTGTTGATGAATGGGAAGAGGGTATGAAGGAAGGAGATGTATATACCAAGATGACCTGCCCATCTTTGGCCTGATCAAATGTATGGGAGCGTGTATGGGGAGGGGAAGAACTTGAAGAAGAATCAAGACCAGGGAATCCTGAGTTAAGTTTGAGTTCAGTTTTCTTGTGAGGCATCCAAGTGAAGACATTGAATAGAAAGTTGGATATCTGAGTCTGCTGTTTTGAAGGAAGGCTGGAGCTAAAAATCGGGCACCATTAGTGTGTAGATAATACTTGAAGCCACTGGCTTAGATGGCTTCTTGAGAGAGATTGTGGAAGGAAAACAATAGACTCTGACTGAGTCCTGTGGATCATCAGCATTTGAAAGTGGAGAGATCAGTGTGTGGAGCAGAGACATGGGTGAGCGCTCTGCCTGCTGTCTTATCCTGTTTTTAGGTAGTATGTCTATATAGTCCAAAGGAAATAGATGCAGTTTAATAAGATTAAATTCACTGTAATGAATTAAAAAGTCTCAGAAGGGGGCACCTGGGTGGCTCAGTGGGTTAGAGCCTCTACCTTCAGCTTGGGTCATGATCTCAGGGTCCTGGGATCGAGCCCCGCATCGGGCTTTCTGCTCAGCGGGGAGCCTGCTTCCCCCCCCTCTCTCTCTGCCTGCCTCTCTGCCCACTTGTGGTCTCTGTCTGTCAAATAAATAAATAAAATCTTAAAAAAAAAAGTCTCAGAAGTCCAGGGCACCCGGGTGGCTCAGCTGGTTGAGCATGGGACTCTTGATTTCACCTCAGGTCATGATCTCAGGGTGGTGAGATCCAGCCCCACATCAGCTCTGTGTTCAGTGAGGAGACTGGTTGAGCTTCTGTCTCTCCCTGTGCCCCTCCCTTGACTTGTGTGCTCTCTCTCTATCTCAAATAAATTAATTTAATTTAATTTTAATGTTATGTTAGTCACCATTCAGTAGTTTTTGATGTGGTGTTCCATGATTCATTGTTTGCATATAACACCCAATGCTCTATGCAAGTGCTCTCCTTAATACCAACTACCAGGTTCACCCATTCCCCACCCCCTCCCCTCTAAAACCTTCAGTTTGTTTCCAGAGTGCATAGTATCTCATGGTTCATCTCCCCCTCTGATCCCACCTGCTTCATTTTCCCCTTCTTCTCCTAATGTCCTCCAGGCTATTCCTTATGTTCCACATATAAGTGAAACCATATGATAATTGTCTTTCTCTGCTTGATTTATTTCACTTTGCATAATCCCCTCCAGTTCCATCCATGTTGATGCAAGTTAGGTATTCATTCTTTCTGATGGCTGAGTAATATTCTATTGTATATATGGATCATATCTTCTTTATCCATTCATCTATTGAAGAGCATCTTCGCTCCTTCCTCTCTTTGGCTATTGTGGACATTGCTGCTATGAATTTCGGGGTGCATGTGGCCCTTCTTTTCACTAGATATGTATCTTTGGGGTAAAAACCCATAGTGCAGTTGCTGGGTCATAGGTTTGCTCTATTTTTAACTTTTTTGAAGAAACTTTACATTGTTTTCCAAAGTGGTTGTACCAACTTGCATTCCCACCAACAGTGTAAGAGGGCTCTCCTTTCTCCATAGCCTCTTCAACATTTGTTGTTTCTTGCTTTGTCAATTTTTGCCATTCTAACTGGTGTAAGGTCGTATCTCAATGTGGTTTTGATTTGAATTTCCCTGATGTTGAACACTTCATGTGTCTGTTAGCCCTTGTATGTTTTCTTTTGAGAAATATCTGTTCATGTCTTCTGCCCATTTTTTGACTTGATTATTTGTTTTTTTGGGTGTTGAGTTTGAGAAGTTCTTTATAGGTCTTTGATACCAGCCCTTCATCTGTAGTGTCATTTGCAGATATCTTCTCCCATCCTGTGGGTTGCCTCTTTGTTTTGTTGACTATTTCCCTTGCTGCACAGAAGATTTTTATCTTGATGAAGTCCCAGAAGTTCTCTTTTGCTTTTGTTTCTCTTGCCTTTGGAGACACGTTTTGAAAGGAGTTGCTGTAGTTGATAGAGGTTACTGCCGATATTCTCCTCTAGGACTTTGATGGATTCCTGTCTTACATTGAAGTCTTCCATCCATTTAGAGTTTATCTTTGTGCATAGTGTAAGAGAATGGTTGAGTTTCATTCTTCTGTATACAGCTGTCCAATTTTCCCAGCACCATTTATTGAAGAGACTGTCTTTTTCCCGTCGGATATTTTTTCCTGCATTGTTTAAGATTAGTTGACCAGAGAGTTGAGAGTCCATATTTGGATTCTCTATTCTTTTCCATCGATCTGTGTGTCTGTTTTTGTGCTAGCACCATGCTGTCTTGGTGATCACAGCTTTGTAGTGTAGCTTGAAATCAGGCAATGGGATGCTTTGTTTTTCTTTTTCAATATTTCCTTGGCAATTCAGGGTCTTTTCTGGTTCCATATAAATTTTAGGATTGTTTGTTCCAGCACCTCAAAAAACGCCATTGGTATTTTGATCAGGATGGCTTTGAAAGTATAGACATTGTTCTGGGCAGCATAGACATTTTAACAGGTTTATTCTTCTGATCCATGAGCATGGAATGTTTTTCCATCTTTTTGTGTTTTTTTTCCATTTCTTTCATAAGTGTTCTGTAGTTTCTAGAGTATAGATCTTTACCTCTTTGGTTAGGTTTATTCCTCGGTATCTTGTGGTTTTTGGTGCTATTGCAAATGGAATCAATTCCCTAATTTCTCTTTCTACAGTTACATTGCTAGTGTTTAAGAAAGCAACAGATTCCATGCATTGATTTTTGTATCCTGCCACATTACTGAATTGCTGTAGGAGTACTAGTAATTTGGGGGTGGATCTTTTGGGTTTTCTATATTAAGTATCATGTCAACTGTGAAAAGAGAGAGTTTGACTTTTTCTTTGCCAATTTGAATACATTTTATTTCTTTTTGCTGCCTGGTGGCTGTTGCTAGGACTTCTAGTACTATGTTGAACAATAGTGGCAAGAGTGGGCATCTTTGTCATGTTCCTGATCTTAAGGGAAAGGCTTTCAGCTTTTTCCCATTGACAGTGATGTTTGCTGTGGGATTTTCATAGATGGTTTTTATGAAATTGAGGAATGTCCCTCTATCCCTACATTCTAAAGAGTTTTAATCAGGAAAGGATGCTGTATTTTGTCAAAGGATTTTTCTGCATCAATTGAGAGGATCATGTGGTTCTTCTCTCTTCTCTTATTGATTTGTTCTGTCACATTGATTGATTTGCAAATATTGAACCACCCTTGCATCCTAGGAATAAATCTCACCTGGTTGTGATGGATAATCCTTAAAAAATCTCAGAAGTTTTTAACGGATCACTTTACAAATGTGTTGCTTAAATGATAGATAATCTCATGAAAAAATAAAATATAAATGCCCATTGACCTAGCATGATATGACATTCAGCTATCTTAGCAATAGAAAGAATGTAGCAGTAGTCTATGGAGCTTCAAGATATTTAGCTTGATGATCATTTAAAAAATACTATTTATTTGAATATTCCAAGATTAAGGTATAAATATAAGTAATAAAGCTGGGACTGAAAATTTTCCTTATTACACAGATGAAGTAAGACCTTGAATTGTGTTTGGTCTCAAGGTTTAGGAGACTTAAATTAAAGAGCAATTTAAAAGAAATGCAATTTAATAGCAAAAAACACACAAATAATACAATTAAAAAATGGGCAGAGGATCTGAATAGACATTTTCCCAAAGAAGACATATAAATGACCATCAGAAACATAAAAAGATGCTCAATATCACTAATCTTCAGGGAAATGCAAGTCAAAACTGCAATGAAATATCATCTCATAAATGGCCACTATCAAAAAGTTAAGATATTCCCCCTCTCCCTCTGCCTGCCTCTCTGCCTACTTGTGATCTCTCTTTCTCTATCAAGTAAATAAATAAAATCTTGAAAAAAAAAAAGGAGGGCACCTGGGTGGCTCAGTGGGTTCTGATCTTCGGGATCAGGTCATGATCTTGGGGTCCTGGGATCGAGCTCCGCATTGGGCTCTTTGCATAGCTTCCCCCTCTCCCTCTGCCTGCCTCTCTCCCTACTTGTGATCTCTCTTTCTCTGTCAAGTAAATAAATAAAATCTTAAAAAAAAAGTCAAGATATGACAAGGATTGGTAAGAATGTGGAGAAACTGGAACTCTAGTGCTCTCTTGGTGGGAATAACAATTGGTGAAGCCACTTAGGAAAACGGTATAGAGCATCCTCAAAAAATTAAAAATAGGACTACCATCTGATCCCAGTTTCACTTCTGGGTATTTATTTGAAGAAAATGAAAATGCTAACTTGAAAAGATATATGCACCCTCATGATCACTACAGCATTGTTTATAATAGCCAACATGTGGAAACAACCTAAGTGTTTATATAGTTTGCAAAGTGGTCACCACAGTATATCTAGTTAACATCCATCTCCATACATAGTTACAGAATTTTGGGATATGAATGGGCAAAGAAATGTGCTATTTATGTACACAATGAAATATTATTCAGCCATAAAAAAGAATGAAATGTTGTCATTTGCAACAATGTGGATGGGCATTGAGAACATTATACTAAATGAAACAAGTCAGATGGAGAAAGACAAATACCATAATGCCATATGTTCTCATATGTGGAATCTAAAACAAAACAAAACAGAAAGCTCATAGATACAAAGAATAGACTAGTGATTGCCAGAGGCAGGGGGTAGGTGTAATGGGTGAATGAGGTCAAAAGTTATAGACTTCCAGTCATAATTTAGATAAGTCATGGAACATAATATACAGTGGGTGACTGTAGTTAATAATTCTGTACTTCATATTTGAATGTTGATAAGAGAGTAGATCCTAAATGTTCTCATCACAAGAATAAAAATTCTGTAACTATGTGTGATGATGGATGCTAATTAGATTTGTTAATTAGATTTTGTGATTATTTTGCAATATATACACATATTGAGTCATTATGTTGTATATCCGAACCTAATATAATGTTGTATGTCAATTATACCTCAATTTTTTAAAAAGCAATTCACATTAAAAAAATATTATCCTAGTGGAAACTTGGCAAAGGATTTATACAGGCCAGTCAAAGGGAAGTACATTAGGGTATACGCTGACATTTGTAATCAACTAAACACCAATTAAATGAAATACAAATTTTAATATTTTGAAGTAGCAATATTTTAAAAAATGAATGTATGTGTACTCATATACATTATTGGTGGGAAAGTAGATTAGAAGAATTTTTCTAGACTAAAATTTCATAATCTGTAAATAGCCTTAAAATATTTAGATTTTTAAAAAAGATTTATTTATTTATTTGATAGAGAGAGAGAGAGATCACAAGTAGGCAGAGAGGCAGACAGAGAGAGGAGGGAAGTAGGCTCCCTGCTGAGCAGAAAGCCTGATGTGGGGCTTGATCCCAGGATCCTGGGATCATGACCTAAGCCGAAGGCAGAGGCTTTAACCCACTGAGCCACCCAGGCACCCCTAAAATATTTAGATTTTTTTTTTTAAGAACAAATCTGCTTCTAGGAATTTATCTTAAGAATACATTCTGGGGCACCTCGATGGTTCATTTAAGTGTCCAACTCTTGATTTCAGCTCAGTTCTTGATCCCAGGGTCGTGAGACCGTGCCCCACCTTGGGCGCATGCTAGGTCTCTCCCTCTCCCTCTGTGCCCCCCCACTCCCAACTCGCACATGTGCTTGCACTGTTCTCTTTCTAAAAAGAAAAGAAAAGAAAAGAATAGATTCTATGTTAGGTGTTAAAATATTTATTGGAGCAATATTTGTAAAGGTGAGAAATTAGAAACAATTTAGGAATACAGTGGTGGGGATTGGTTAAATATATTATGGTATGTGTATATGATGTGATTTCTCTACATGTTTTAAAAAAATTTTTTTAATTTTTTTATTAACATACAATGTATTATTAGCCCCAGGGGTACAGGTCTGTGAATTGCCAGGTTTACACATTTCACAGCACTCACCATAGCACACATGTTTTTGAGGACTTTCACAACATAGATACTTGTTCATTGTACACCGTACGAAAAAGCAGATTATGAAATACGAATGCATTGTGATAGTAACTATAGATGCACGCACATGCCTATGTACACATAGAGGACAAAGAAAACACCTGAAAAGACTTCTACCAATGCATTTACAGTGATTTTCTGTGGGTAGCCAATTGAGGTGATTTTTAAATTCTCCAAATATCTTCTACATTTCTAAAAATTTCTATAATATCCATGTCTTCTTCTTACATTTACAATTTTAAAAATGTAAGGAGATTTAAAAAGGAGATAACACTCTTGGACACTTTTGTTTTCCCAATAATACTATATTATTATAAAATTTGTTCTCCTACTTACTAATATTGGGCTTTTGTGACTTAGAACCAAAGAACTTTTATAAGTGAAAGAATTTTGTGACTCATATGCAAAGGGCTCTCCTTTCTTCTCTCAATTCGATAGTGTGACAGTGATGTCATCTGCTGCTTAAGGACAGCTGTCATTGTACCGTACTATATTGCTGTCATACAATATACCATAAGGAGAGAATGAAATGTGGAAGTAACTGGTAGTTAGCAGAGCTGAATTAGGTAATTCTAAATTTTTGGCATGGACTTAAATGCTAAATAGTAAAAGGCCAAGAAAATATGTTGGATCAATTATTTTCTTTTTATTATGCAGGTTTTAATCTGACAGTGCCAAAAGATGCAATGCCAAAGACTTCTTAGGCTAGAAATTTCAATTCTCTGAACTCTCAGGTTTAATCTGGAAGTTGTTGAGGTAGGGAGAGCTGGGAATTTAGATGGCATGAAGGTCCTTTTCTTTAATTAATACAATCCATTTGGGGAAGTAATGTGGAAAATACTGTAAAATTCATTATAGATAATGATGAGGGTGAGGATCCACATAGAAAACCTTGAACTTCCATGGCAAATATATATATATGTATATATATATACATATATATATATATCTGTATATGTGTGTCTGCTTAAATATTTAGTTGGCTAAAATTAATTTTTTTAAAGTTCACATATGGCACGGATGTGAAATGACATTAAGTATGCTTTTCAAGACAAGATATTTCTGGCCTTAGGACAATTGTATAGTGACTCAAGAAAATAATATGAGTAAGTAGTAAAATAATGGAGGTAACCCCATATGTAATTCAAGCAAAAGGAAAATTACTTTTTCAAATCACCTTTTACACGTGTTTCCCTGAATGACCCAGATAATCTCATGATACTTCATTTCATTTGGACTATGGAGACCTGATTTTTAGCTTTTGGTTTCTATGGAGAATACAAGGAGGGGAAAAAAAAAAGCATAAGCCCCTTACTTTATGGAATTTCCCAATGAAATTGAAAAGGGAATAGCCTTGGACTGTCTGGGTGGCTCAGTTGGTTAAGCCTATGACTCTTGATTTTGGTTCAGGTCATGATCTCAGGGTTGTGAAATCGAGCCCCAATGCCAGCTCCATGCTCTGCAGGGAGTCTGCTTGAAGGTTCTCTTCCTCCAGCCCTCCCCCACCTACCACTCTTTCTCAGCTCTTTACTTCTCTCTCTCTCTAAAATGAATAAATAAATCTCAAAAAAAAAAAAAAGAAAAAGAAAGAAAAAAAAAGAAGTAACCAAAAAGTTGTAGGGTAAACTGAAGACCTTAACTGCTGTCAGAAGTCCTCTGAAACAGATATTTAAATACACTGCAGACAGGTTTTACCTTTTCCTTATTTAGTGCCAAAGTGTTTCCGTTAGTTTTGGTGAAAGTAATCTGATGAAAGCATAACTTCTAATTTAAAAAAAGGCAAAATGTCTTTACAAGATTATAAATTAGTTTTAACACCGATCTATTTTTAGAAGTTGCATTGCCAGGTAATCTGGATATTTTAGAATTTACTTCTCAAACGTAAAAACAGAATTTGAACCATACCATCGGTATGATTTCAGAATGTTCTTAATGACTGAGGCTAAGAAAGAGTTAACAATACTTACAAACTCTTTAAACAGAGCATGAACATTGATAGCATATGTCCTTGGAGATGGGCAGGGTGTGCGCATCTAATAATGTTTATTACTGATATGGATGGAGTCTTTTAGGAGACACATGAGACTTTGTTGGCTGTTGTCAGAATGAAATACTTGAATTACCCCTATCTAGTCTCTGATTGTTTACAATCTCCTCTTGAGGTGTCAGCGTGCTTGAATTATACTAAAAACACATAAATCTCCCTTCAAAGGTAGCTTGAGAGTCTGAAGTGGAGCCAGGGAACTTAAAAAGGAAAGAGTAAGCCAGGCCTACTAGGTCCTCTCAAAAGTAGAGATTTCAGTTTGTTTAAATTACAGCATAATCTAGGCTAAAGAATCAAATCTTTATGATACTTTAGCCAAAGGAAAAAGTGTAGCTGCTGTCAAGGAAAAAAAGAAAAAAAAATTGTAATCACCAACGACTCTTATTTATTTGAGGCTACCTTTAGGATGTATTTGTGGGGGGGGGGTCAGGGGTTTGCAATTCCACCACAGTCTCCAGAAACCAACCAACCAACCAAGTCATTCAGACACCTTTAGTCATTAATCACACTGGCTTACTAGAATTTCTTATTGGCTTCAACTTGAAGAAAAGTAAAATTTGTGAGGTTCATAAAGACTACTGCCTTGATTCATCCTTTAATTTCTTGAATTCTAACAAGTACCCTCAAGTATTCATTCATGCTCCCCTTATTTCCCCAATGTATTATTTATATCACAAAACTGCACATTTAGCCTATTTTTAAGTCACAAATTATAATTCTGTACTAAAAGCTGCAATATGTCAAACTCAGTTGAGTCCCATGTATCTTTTGTTTGTTAGGAACTATTCTGGTGCTTAATGAAGACTGCTTTGGCTGATCCCTCAGTGCCTTAATTTGCTTGGCCACAGTAGATAGTTTCTGTCTTCTCCAGAAAATGGTTCTGTAGCCAGTCAGTGTTGTTGTTGTTTTTAATGTTTCTTCCTAGCCATTGCATGCTTCATTTTAGTTGGAAGCCTATTTTCTTTTGGCTTTGCTTGTCAGAAAATCATCCTTCACTTTCTGACTTTATTGTCTTTATTAGAACAATCTGGAAGGGAGAAGTTGAAATCAGCGTGCCGTGATCAAAACACTTCTTTTGACATTTAGGTGAATGCCAAGATTTTGATATCTGAAAATTAACCTAATACTTGAAAGAGCCTTTCATACAGTTGATATAAATGTTACCTTTCCCACCAGTGTTACACTGGATGATACAGTTTAATTAACATTTGCACATTCAGTCAAAAGCTTTCTCACTCACTGCTAATCTAAAACCTTCCCTTAGTCATTATTTCCTGAGAATCAGTGACACCCTGGCACTCAGGGAATAATTAATGTAACAATTATTTCTGGCCTATTTTTAAATTTTTTTTTTATTTATTTGAGATAGAGAAAGGGAAGAGGGAGGAGAAGAGGGAGAAGGAGAGAGAATCTAAAGCAGACTCTACCATGATGAACACAGACCTGGGGCTCAATCTCATGACCCCCAGATAGTAACCCAAGCCAAAATCAAGATTTGGGTCCTTAACCAACTGAGCTACCTAGGTGCTCCAATTCTGGTTTAGTTTTAGCTATGACTGGTAGAATAGAGACTGTGCTAATGCTTCTATTCTCAGCTTGCTGGCTTATGTATTTGGCCAAAGGTTGTTTCTCTTCAAGAGAAATATGAGAGGATGGCCACTGACTATTGAATTTAAGTGAGGATTAGAATACAAAAACAGAAAATTGGTATACCTATTATCTTTTTTCCCCCTCCTATTATTATTATTATCATTATTATTATTTTGTCTCTTCACCATCTTGATTTATTTTTCCTGGAGAGTCCAAGATGGAAAGAAGCAGAGTCCATGAACAATTGTTTCCTATCTAATCAATTTTAATTTCTTTATTTTGTTTTATATTGCTTTATATTCTTCACAATACTTGTTACTATCTGGAATTATCTCCTTGGTGCATTTGTTTGCTTGTTGAATCCCCTGTCCCATACTCATAAGAATGGAAGCTGCAGAGCGTGGGGGTTCCTCTGTCTTACTCACCATTGATATCACCAGTGCTTGTAACAACCTGTAACAGTGCCTGGCCCATAAAGGGAATTCCCAGTGATCTGTTCAGTACATGAGCAGTTGGCTATGTCACCAGCGTGTGAGGGGTCTAATTGAGAAATTTTAAGTTCTGTGGGTGGTGAAGAGAGACTTTCTTCCTAATTTTAAAAACACCTAATCTGATTTATTTGGAATATAATTTGACAATCAGAAGCTACAAGAATTACTAGAGAAATGCATGCTCAGGTCAGGGGAAACCTGAAGAAGATATGTGTAAGAAAAATGTATGTGGGGACAGAACAGAACGATTAGATGAAGTTTATAAAGAAATGAGCTGCTGATATAGGTGATATGAGTTTTCTCATGCTGAGGTTTGTTTTTTTTGCGGAGGGCACTCTGATAGCATAACTTTCCTGGCTTCTCTCTGCCCCCACATTCACTCTGCAATGGGGGAGCTGGAGTTACCTCTCATTGATGAGTGGGAAGGAGAAGATCAGTGCTTTCCCTTCTCCCCTTGTAAGTGGGCTTCCCAGAGAGAACCTTCTTCTTTGCATTTCCATGTCATAAATCTAACAGAGGCAGGTCCCCAGGCAGTATATGTGTCTAGAACAGAGAAGTCTTTCTAATTTTGAGGTTCAGTATAATGAAGTTCACTTGTCCACTTTCTCTAACAACACCCTTATAAGGAATAAAGGTCATATTTATAATATAATAATAATATAATAAAGATCACATATGAAGGCAACTGTAAGATAGCAATACCTCCATGGATGAAGGAGAGAAGTGGAATACATTATTTAAAGTTCTCATACTATACTTGAAGTGATATAATATTATGAAGGTAGACTGTAAGGAGTTAAAATGCATATTATAAACCCTAGAACAATCGCTAAAAGCAGAGATATGTTAGTTAAAAGTGGAGATAAAATGGAACACAAGAAAATATTCTGCTAAAATCAGTAAATGGAAAAAATAACCAAGAAAATGAAAACAGATGAGAAAAATAGAAAACAAATAGCAAGATGATAAGCTCAAACCCAGCCATATCAACAATAAAATTAAATGTAAAATGTCCATAAGCATTCCATTAACAGGGAGAGGTTGTCAACATGGGTAAAAAAGATGAAGACCCAGATATATGTCACCTAGAACAAAAGCAATGTAAGTATAAGGCTAGATAAGTTGGAAGTAAAAGATGTACCCTGCAAATACTAATCAAGAGACAGACTGCCTATTTTAGTATTACACAAAGAAGCCTATGGGACAAGGAATATCAGCAGAGGTGATCATGAAAGAGTCAATTCATCTAGAAGGCAAAATAAACCTAATGTATATGTTCCTAATAACAGCTTTAAGGTACAGTATGCAATAAGTGGCAGAACTGAAAGGAGAAACAGACAAATTCAATAAATATTTTTGGAGATTTCAAAACTTCTTAGTAATTGATAGAACACACCCAGAGGAAATCAGTAAGGACGTAGAAGACTTGAACTTTACCATCAGCATACTTGACCTACTTCACATTTATAGAAGACTACATCCAAAGATGACAGAATATATATTCTTTTGGAATGTACATAGAATATTTGTAAAATTGGGCAGATACTGGCTCATAAAATAAATGTCAATAAACTTTAAAAGACACATCACACAGAACATATGATCATAACAGAACTAAATTGGAAATCAATTACAGAAAAATATCTAGAAAATACAAAAACATGCAGAAATTAAGCAATGTAATTCTAAACAATCCATGGGTCAAAGAAGAAATCTCAAAGGAAATCAGGAAATTGTTTGAATTGAAAGAAAATGAGAACATTATATATCAAAATTTGTGGGATGCAGCTAAAACTGTGATTAGAAGGAAATTCATAAAAATAAATTTTAGGATTAGAAAAAATAAAACTTTAATCAATAAATTTTACATTAAGAAACTAGACAAAGAAGATAAAATTAGACCCATAACATTTGCATACAGTTTCAGGTGATCCTGGAATCTTTTGAGACCCATTATAAATTCAGGTTAAGAATCCCTGCTCCTTAAAGATTAATCCCAAATTTGTAACCCCATACCAGATCTCCTTCTTGACCCCCCAGAATGTCATATTTAAGTGATTTCAGGGCATCTACAATTAAGTATTTCACAGACACCTAAAAATCAAAACTTGTATGAAGTAGTGCTTTAGCTGCCCCTTCCTCCTTTCTTCCCTTCCCCTTTCCTTTTCTAAATCTAAATCAAAGAATAGTGCCACCATTCACTCACCTGCAAAACCCTGGGCATCTTCCTCTCCTTCATTCAGTCCTCTAATCAATTACTACATCTTGCTTATCCTACCACCCCAAATCCCTCAAATCCACCCATTTTTTTCCCATTCCTATTGCCACTGTCCTGGAGTGGGTCACTAACATTCTTTAAGTAGATCATATAATAGCTTCCTAATTTATTCATTGCCTCCTGCATAGTCTGTCCTCTGACATTTCACCTTTAATAGGTAGTCGGGGTGAGATTTCAAAAAAAGTAATGTGACCTTATCATACCCCTGTTTATAATCTTTCTCTAGCTTTGCTGTGTTCTTAGGGTTAATTCTTGTGCCTTGGCTTATAAGACTTTTCATGATTGGGATCCTGCTTATCTCATGGACCTTGCTCTCTCCTCCTGTTGTGCTGTTAACTTTATAATGTTAACTCTGTAATGAACTTCTTCCTGTTTCCCTCAGTTTCAGGCTTTCTTTTTCTTCTAGGCCTTCCAGATGCTTTTCATTTTGCCTGGAATATTTTCCCCAACCCATTTCCCTTTGCCCTTCTCCCTCCACATTTTACTGGATAATTCCTACTCATCTTTTAGACCTAGTTTAGCTGTCATTTCTCTATCAGGACCTCCCAGATCTTCCTCCTGTTGCCTCCTTGTCTTCATCTCCAAAGGATCCAATGTCCCTGCTAAGAATCTCATTGCATTTTATCATTTTGAATTGTAATTTCAGACTTGTGAATCTTTCCTACGAGACTGTAATATAATGATTGTTCTTGTGGATAAAAGCAGGTGTATTGTTTTTGACAATCTATGGTAATATATGAAGGATTCTGGAATTCTTAATCACCTTGGAAAATAAATGGTAAAATAATGTAAGCATAAGGTAAGAGTGAATATTTACATTTAGTAATAAATAATATAATAATATAATAATACATTTAGTGAATATTTGTATACTCAATGTACTTTATCTGTGCTTATATGTTGTCATACGTCATTATCATAGCCTATGTTCTTATTTTTTTCCAGTTCCACTGACAAGGAAAATATAATTGTCTTGTTAATAAGTGTTGGTGGTGTGTTGGACAGATTATGAAGAGAAATTAAATGTTATAGCTTTCCCTCAATATCCTCTGTATTTAATTATATTTTCTCACTGAGCAGAATTCTGATCATAGGATTATGGATATTTGGTTGAGAATCTTTGATATAAAGACCTCAGCATCCCAAGTGAATGCAAAATTGATGGGCTTTTGACTATGCTCAGTCATTTTGCCTGCCTTTCATTTTTGTATTAAGTTGTAATTGCCCATTCTCATCTGCCCTTTTGCTAAGAACATTTAAATCGTTAGTACTAAAATTACACTATGCTATCACCAAATGTCCAACCTCAGATCCTTATTAGGCTAATAACAGATTCATTAGAGATTAGAAGGGGTCAGGATGCCCTTTTGGCATGGCTTTCGTACACTGCACTCTACTTTGGTGGAAAAACAAAATCATTAAAATAATGTTATGCACGAATAGTCATTAAACCATGTTATAAACATTTGGCTGGGGTTGGGC
>RCUC01161939.1:0-52276 GCA_003697995.1 Taxidea taxus jeffersonii | reverse complement strand
AAGTTTTGTGATCCAAATTCACAATGGCTCCTGGGCTGCATTAGCAAGCTAAAAGTTCTCAAAAGCTCTTTACATTTTTATCTGAAATAACTAAAATGTGTGATGGCGTAGTATCAAATGCTGGCTTTCCATACCTTCCTCGCAGTGCACTGATAAGACAAAACCGAGTTTACTGCTTGCTGCGGTGAGGGCGAGTACACCCAGGGGCACTTCGGGGTGTCTTGGAAGGAAGAAGGCAAGGTTGGTGTGTAGTGAGGACCAAAGTTTGGTTTAAGGTAGGTTCATACAGGGGTGTGTGTGTGTATTGTATAAAGATCGTTATACAACAGTAAAGGGCTGAAAAAAGCTCAGAGACCAGACCCTTGTTACTTTCCATAGAATAGTTGGGTGTTTCAGGAAGTGGCTGTAATGAGCAGTCCGGCCCTGTGCCTGGGCCCACGTGTCCTGCAACAGGAAGGCGCGTCCTGGTAACGTAGACGGTGGGTTGTCTAGGGAGTCCATAGTTCCAGTCTTCAGTGTCTCAGTTGGGTGTCTCTGTTAGGCTACTGGTGTCCTAGGATTACAACATTGTGCTTTAAGCCTTTGTACTGGTGATTTTTCACTTAGTTTAGAGAGATGTAGCTGAGTGCCGCACAGGTCGATTCTTATAAAATGTCAATATTGCCTTACAAGTAACCATCAAATCAATATTGTAAATGCTCTTGTTATTATTATTATTTTAACTCCGGTCAGGTTCAGATCTAAATACTTAATTTTAGGGTTGATATTGATAGACTATTTCTGTTGCTTCATTTTCTTGGGGCTTTTTTTTTTTTTTTTAACTAGAAATACTTCGAAATGTGACGGTAGAGATTCCTTTTCTGTAGACCAAGGAGAAGTGAAACTTGTTGTCGTGAGTCCTAACCCCTAAGGTATCGTTTCAAGAAGACTGGAGTTTTCAGCTTTGCAGGTTTCAACCTATAAATTACAAATAAGGACGAATCCTTACAGTAATAAACCTTTGATATTGTAGGCTGATTTATGAAGCCTGACCCCAGGATGAAATGTTGTGCGTTGTCTGCCCTGTATGTTTCCTGCTGTAGCAGATGTCAGGTTGAGCTGCCTTGTCCCGAGTGCGAGCGCAGGCTCGTGGTTCAGCCGCAGTGCGTGTTATGTGGGTTGGGCTCCTTTTTTTTTTTTTTTTTAAGATTTTGTTTATTTGTTTGTCAGAGAGAGCAAGAACAAGCACAGGCAGACAGAGAGGCAGGCAGAGGCAGAGGGAGAAGCAGGCTCCCTGCCGAGCAAGGAGCCCGATGTGGGACTCGATCCCAGGACGCTGGGATCATGACCTGAGCCGAAGGCAGCTGCTTAACCAACTGAGCCACCCAGGCATCCCTGGGCTCCTTTTAAATGTTAATGTGTCCACATTCACCTGAGACACTTACACTTGGGTGAATTGCTCATTTTCTGTCCTAACCTGGGGGAGTGCAAGGAGTCTGTTAAGACTGAGTGGGGCCCGCGGCGGGAGGCAGGTTTTACTGCGGTGCTGACATTCCCTCCCCTCAGCTCAGGCGGGGAGCCTGGGCTGGGTCACCTGTGCACCTGCTCAGAGAGAAGTCTGTCCACCTTACTTTGATTTTGTATGGATAGATCTGTTGAAGGATGCCGTTGCTTGGGTAAAATGAATTCCGTTTTACTCCTTGTCCTCTGCTCTACCAGATCACCTGCTTTTTCGTGAAGATGCTCTGGTTTTTAAGGGCTGTGAAAACAATAAAAGAGTACACATTTGACTCTGGATTTGTGCATTGTGATCCATTTAGAATTTGGTATTTTATACCCTTCGTCCGTTTTTTTTTCTTATGTTTTGACAACTCTCACATGGCCTTGGGACTGAGCGCTTGTCCCACGGTAAAGAATTTGCTCTTGTGTGGAGAGAATGTTGGTAGATAGATAAGCTGAGTTTACTATGAAGTTTTTCATGAAAATTGTCTGTTATGTTAAAAAATTACTCTTACAAGTTACCATGAAAGTCAAGCTTAGATACTGGTCAAAGACCATATTAAATATTTACTAGGTTTTTAGGTTATTCTCTCCATTAGTTGAATTTACCTTATATGTTAAAATAGTTTTATATCTTAGTAGGTCAGTCACTGCTATTTTCAGTAGATTAAAAAAAAAAAATCAACTGACTTTATGCAGGGAATTTTTCTAGATGTTATCCCTGGGATTCACTTAAGTGTCTTCGAACACATATGTAATCAGTCTTGTTCTTTTATTATCTACCTTTCATAAATGATTAAAGTGGATTTGGTCTTCATGCTGGGGAGCAGGTTATCTCACAGTTGGAACTCTAGATGGATCAAACTGAAGATCCCGTTGTAGCACTCCATAACAGTCATCCGAACAGACGTGAGAGGACCATTAGCCCCCACTAGCACAATGACTCACTAATGTTGGAGGTATTAAATTCCATGTCCGCCCTAAGTTAGGGCCTTTATGAGCCGCAGTAACCTTTGAGAAAAGGCTGTAGCCTTCCGGTCTTCCACGAATGCCCCTAATCCCGTTTCTGCATGTACTTTTAGCTCCTCCTGTGGGCAGTGTGCCCGTGTGTTGCTCATTCATTTTGAATCACTGTGACCTCTCATAGCCACATATCTGGGGCATATTTATGCTTTTCATTAATACACTCAAATCTCCTAAGACATTACCATTTTTACTAATTTTTCTTGGCAGTGATGTTTTGGGAGAATTACATCTATCTGGGCTGTCTATTGAGAGAGGCCAAGGAGACTTTAGAAGGCAAGTCAGTGTTATTCTCTTTGACTCTGTTGCCACTGAGGAGCTAATTTCTGAGCTTCAGGTCCCTGCCCCTAGCCCGGATCCTGCTGGAGTGAGCTGTTCTGGTCTTCGGAGTAGAGACAGATCAAGGGCCGGGATGGCCACGCTGTGAGCCAGTCGGGAGAGCGCGTGTGATTGCTGTTCCCTGTACCTTCGCAGATAGCACTGTTCCCTCCCGGGGTACAGCGGCGCCCCTTTCTCCGGGTTTGGTTTTCCAGGGGTTCAGTTTCCTGCTGCGGAGAGGCTGGGGATTGTGCTCCTAAACTTCTGTGGGAAGGTCCACAGCAGCCTCCCGCGGCACCAGCGGTCACTGGGCTCTCGGCGTCTGATCCTGCGAGCGTTTCCTCCTCTCCCGTCACATCTCCCACCATCACAGGGAGAAGGGAGAGAGTTGGAGAGCGAGACAGAGACCCCACTTGTAGACCTTCTACTACAGCTCCTCATACAGTTGTTCTATTTCATTATTCTTGTTTTAATCTCTTACCGGGCCTCGTTTGTCAGTGAGGCCTTATTACAGCTGTGGGCCTGGGGACAGACCCCACATGGAGAGGGTTCGGCACTGCCAGAGGTTCAAGTGTTAGGGGGGGCTCCCGAACTGTCACTCTGGTCCGGTGGTGAGAATCCTGTCCAGCAGTCCTTTGAGGTGGCACCGTTGTCAGCGCTGTGCCTGGTGTCCCCTGTGCCCCAGGGAAAGTGAACTCTCCTTCCTGGAACCCCGCCAGCCCCTTGTCAGGACTTTTCTTATGTAATTGCAACGATCAAGGTTTTCTTCCTTGTGGACCCGCCCCCCCCACCCCCCATATACGAGTGTAGTTTAGGATTGTAGTTGCCTTTTATATATTTTCCCCCCTCTGTCACCTTGTAAGTTTCTGTCCACCAGTGATTTGATGAATGAAGGATAGATTTTAATTTAAAATTTAAATTTCTATCATCTCCCAGTAGAAATTATTTCTTAAAGGGTGGGCTATAATCCATGTGCTGTAATTTTATTTATTTTTTAAAGATTTATTTATTTGAGGGCAGAAAGGACAAAGGGAGAAGGAAAGAGGGAATCTCAAGCAGACTCCCTGTTGAGTGCAGATCCCGAGGCAGGGTGCCATCTGACAACCTTGAGATCATGACCTGAGCAGAAACCAAGAGTCAGGTGCCCAACCTACTGAACCATCCAGGTTGCCCCTCGACCTGCTTTCGAATCCTGTGGGGTGCTTATAAAAAATTCAATTTTTCAGAAACTGGAATTAAGATTTCTAGGTTTGGTATCCTACAAGATGGTTACATGTGCATTAAGTACTCTGGTAATTCATATTTTTACTACAATGTAGGCCTTATTTGCTTAAATTATGATGGAAGACAATAAGAAGATGTAGCTCAGTTTAGGATGTTTTTTAATACATAATTATGTCAAAATGTAACTAACTTTGGGATACAGTAAGTTTTATAATGTAAAAATTTTTCCTCAATTTTGTGTTTAAAAAATTATGTCTTTGGAAGGAAGCTAACTTCTTTATTGATTCTCAGTGTTTTTGATCTTGCCGATTTGTTCACATAATAGTTCACTCACGTATGTGGGCTTATATATAACTAAAAATAGAGATCTAACCAACGGATTCTGTTACCATGTCAAGTGGAAAATAGGACAACTGAGCACTCAGTGAGGAGTAGTCTTAACTGTTCTCTGATTTCTAGTGTTTTTTTTTCCTCCTCCCTCAGTTTCCTTGATTTTGCCCTGCCTCGTAAATTGTCTCCGTTATTTCTTGAGTGTATGCACACTTTTTCACTTCAAGACCTCCCATCTCGCGCCGCAGTGGGACAGTGGCCTAGAAAAGCATTCTTTTTAATTTGAGGACTGTTGATGTGTCTGCTTCGTTGTATCTGACTTGGAAAAAAAGGGGTGTACATTTTGTAGGAATCAATTTTAAATGAAGGCTCTTGAGAGAGACAACTGCGTTTAGCTTGGATTTTGTAGTATCGGCGAGTATCGCGAGTGAGAAGACTGTATTGCGCCCTGTGTTGTCGCACCATTTTCCTTCGGGGCTGGTAGCTGGACTGTGCTTGGATTTGCTATCCAAATCCAAAGCCTTTATATGAAGTCAGAGGACCCTCACGTTACACAGAGAATCAACATATTCTTTCACCTGGTGGTGAAAGGAGTGGTGAGGGGCAGGCTTTGAGTGTAGGGCTCAGATCCTTGGATTCAGAAACTACGTAAAGTGGGAAATATTAACGTGCCCCAGTGACTTGTCTAGAATTCTGGAGAATGTTTAACTTGCATTCTGAGATAAAGAGGTGGAGGGGCAGTTGAGTCAAAGTCAGCTGGGTTCAAAGTGATAAATTCTGTATTTACCTTGACTTTGACATATAGAAAGAGAAAATAGCTTTGAAAAGATGGCTTTCTTTTTTTTTAATCCCTTCTTTTTTTTTTGAATAGTGACAGGCATCTATGAATAGTGATGAATTCAGGAAAACTCCTAGGCTAGACATTATCTTGACAGTTGGCGGACAGATGTTCTGATATGAGTGTGAGACTGAGGTATTCAGAAAGTGCTTCAAAATCTCTGTTTTCCTTATATCAGGATGGAGTTTTTAGCTGCTTTGCAATAATGCTGCTTGATAAAGTACCTGGTAGGAGCTGGGTCGGATTTTTGTGATTTGTTTATCTGGACTATAATAACGTCTAGTCAGTTTTATAAATTGTCTTTCAGACCTTATCACCACCTGTAAACTGATGTATTAAAAAAAAAAAAGGATAACAGATACACATCAACGGTTTCACTTTAAATATTTTAAGTAAAAGATGGTAAATGTTAAATGAAAAGTAGCTTTGATAATTTGGTAAGTGAGTACCCAGATTTCTTTCATCCATTTCTGGAGAAGGATTAATTAATTACTTCTTAGACGGAGTATCTGCAGTAATTTGTTTTCATGTTACATATTTGAGGTAGGATTTGTCATGAAATCTCTTTTTCTGAGTTAGTGGATGTTTTCTTGAAAACAGGAATGTTCACTTCAGTTTTCTGCGTGTAGGAAGCATTTCTCCTTTTCCCGTGGGGATTGGACAGGGCATTCTCATCCCGGCTGCTCCTTTCCGAAACTGCTCATCTCGTGCAGGTGAAAGAATATGTTGACTCTCTGTGTGTAACGTGAGGGTCCTCTGACTTCATATAAAGGCTTTGGCCTGGGAGGTGTGATGGCCACTGGAAAAGATGTTTTGTGATTGGGGAATGTCTTTTGTAAAACAAATTTTGGTAATTATATTGTTTTCTCCTAGGCATTTTATTCCTAGGCATGAACTCAAAAGCATGCATAGAATATATTTTGGAAAGATAAAAAAAAAAACTAGATGGAACTGCTTTGATGGAGTTACAAAATAAATTTAAGTTCTTTCTACCTCAATTTATATATCTTTTTCTGAAGTTTTGTGCTGCAGTGTTTCTCTTATGATAAGCTCAGATGTGAGCATACTTGGAACAGGAATTCAGCAGATGTGTCAGCACGTATGCATTGTTCTTAACATTGAACATTCTGATCATGAGAAGACCGTAACATCTGCTGTGACCTTTTAAGCTGTGTACATTTTAGTGACTGTAAAATTAAACCATTTACTTCCAAAATGTGTTTGGGAATTATTTGGAATATTTTAGGCTTAACTCTTCTAGAGATTTTTATTATGTAATATGAAGAGATTAAAATCTGGTTGAAAAATGGAAGCATGTCCTAATGCCTGCATTTGTTTTATCGTTTTTAAAAAAGCTATTTGCAGGGTAATCTTACCTCTGATGTTTCTTGTCCAGGAGCAACAGAAAGCCAGGGTTAGCCTGTAGCACTTGATGCCTTTGATTCTGTGCGTATTTTAGAGGGATACCTTCTTTAAGGAGGTGGGATAGAATAGGATTACAGTGGAATAGTAAATTTTGTAGAGTTATTAATTTCTTTTTCTCTCCATCATGTAAGAAATTGGAGATGTAAGCATTGTTAAGAGTACTACTTATTTACCAAACTGTTTGCCAATGGAACACGTTATATGGCACATACTTTGAAAGAATGGTTTGCGTGACCTAGGAAGATGTTAAAAAAGAAACAAAGACAAGTAGTGACTGTATTTTGATTTGTCCCAAGTTCATTAACACTCAATGTCAATTACTAATGTTTAATTTTTAAAAGATACTTGAATTTGAGGAGAGCATCTCTTTAACTGGTTGAACTCCTGTTTTAAGGCAATGTTGTGATATTACCAAGTCTGTTTTCTTTCTCTTCACATCTTTTAGACCAACACAAGTAGGCCGTGTCAGGTTGAGACCCTAGTTAGGATGAAAACCTTAGAACTCTCTTTGATATGGTCAAGCACATGAAGATTGCCCCTGCTGGCCTTTAGTGATACCTGATGCTTACTCATCTTTGATGTAGTACTTGTTATTAGTGAGATATGTTCTTTTGACTGTTGTGCGTGCGTGCGTGTGTCTTAACAAAATGATTTTAAGTTCCTTAGTGGTGGAGACGACCTGCCTTCCTGCCTTCCTTCTCCCCTTTCCCCCCCAACTTCTCCCCTTACTCCCTTCCTCTTCCTTCCTTGTGGTGAATATATATAAAATTTAGCACGTTAGCCATTTTTAGTTGAACAGTTGCTTTCATTTCTTTTGTGTCCCTCATAATCCAAGGTAGTTAGGTAAGAATTTACTTAGAATATATAGTAGATGTTCAATATAGCAGAACATCTTATTCACTAAATCCATTTGGACGCCCTCCCCCGTGCCCCCCCCCCCCCCCCCCGCCGCCAGGACACAGACTGTATTTCCCAGACAACTTGATGTCAGGTATGGCCATAAGCCCACTTCTGCCCCTGAAATACGAACAGCGTTAAGATAAGCTGCTTCCAGCCGTGCCTCGTAAACATCCCCTGTGTTAGGTTCTCTTTCTCTTGTCCTTTCTAAAGGCGATCATGAATCCAAGGACGCGGTTGAGCCTCTAGAAGGAAGGAGTCTGGGTCCCTGAATCACTGCCTGGAAAAGAGCCACCCATGGATAAGGAGCATTTGTTTGACTTGACGAGAACCCCAAATACATTTTGGTTGTGTTTACTGCTGAGAGCTCGTGGTTTCTCTCTTCAAGCTCACTAATACACTCAACACTGGTTGGAGTGAATAACTTCATTTATTTAAAATTTAATTCTCACTTGTTAGTCATTGGAGGCGGGAGTCAAGAAATGAAAGCGGAACAGAGGAGTGAGAAGTCGAGTGTGACTCCTGTTGGAGGGAGGAGTCAGTGTGGAACTCAGCAAGGGCAAGGGAGTGAAGACTGAGAGGACAATTTGGGATTCTGTGTTAGGGAGTTAGCAGGAAGAAGTCAGAGCCTGGAGATGTAGTATTAAGAGGACATTCTTGAGAGTTGGAGGAGTAGGGGACATTGGGAAATAAGAAAATCAACTCTGAGAGTTGGAGAGGGTTTTTTTAAAGATTTGTTTATTTATTTATTTTGAGAGAGTGAGAGCCTGCGTGCATGAGTTGGGGGAGGAGCAGAGGGGGGGAGAGAATCTCAAGCAGGTTCTATGCTCAGTGCCAAGCTGGCTGCTGGGCTCCATCTCACAGCTGTGAGATCATGACCTGAGCCAAAATCAGAGTCTCACACTGCACTGACTGAGCCACCCAGGCACCCCTTGGAGACGATTTTAAAACACAATTGGCTATTTATTATTATTATTTTTTAAGATTTTATTTACTAATTTGACAGACAAAGATCACAAGTAGGCAGAGAGAGAGGGGGAAGCAGGCTCCCCACTAAGCAGAAAGCCCGATGTGGGGCTCGATCCCAGGGTCCTGGGATCATGACCTGAGCCGAAGGCAGAGGCTTTAACCCACTGAGCCACCCAGGCACCCCCACAATTGGCTATTTAAAAAGAATAAATTTTTTTTTGCTTTATGCTCTGTGCTTTTTGTTGTTGCTTACTATAGGTTTAGTTAATATCTTGACAAAGCATGATACTTAGAAAATGACGTGTTTAAATGAACAGAAGAGTTGCAGACCTACATGTCTGTGTACTGTGAATTAGATTCATTACTTGTATTATGTCCTGAGCAAGTCATTCTCTTAGGTACATGAAAATCATGGCCATGTTAAATACAGTGTATCATATTTTACAGTGCTTAAATATAGGTGAAATTTACCTTGTCTGTCAGACAAGAAAATATTGGATAGGATATTTTAAAAGGAAGACATTCAGCAATTCATTTTACTAACATTTACTCTTTATATTTTCAGTTGATAGCTTTTAACCTTTTGTGCTTCACAACTGGATTTTATCTGCCAGTAAAAAAAGCAAATAGGTACTGTATTCATGGCTTAGACAGCTTTTTAAAAAAGCTTTAAAAGGGAAGAGTTAATAATATGCGTTAGTTAGAAATATACTACATGACTGACTGATATTTCCAATTTTCAGATCTTGTGGAAATGATAGCAAAGAGAATACATACAGTTCTTGACTTTGGAATACCCCTGTCCGCAGTCTCGCTGATGGCAGGCAGTGGCTATAAGATGTGGGGATTTTCAGCCACTGTTCACAGGTGCTTCACCTGTGTGGATGTACTAAGTGCTAAGAGAACATCTGACCTGGGCCCTGGGTGTCATTGTGCTGGAAACAGTGGCTCCCTCTCTGTCTTCCTGTGCAAAGCATGTATCATAAAAAGAGTATGGGTCTCGGGGCACCTGGGTGGCACAGTTGGTTAGGCGTCTGACTCTTGGCTTTGGCTCAGGTCCTGATCTCAGGGTCCTGGGATTGAGCCCCGCATCGGGCTCCATACTCAGAGTGAAGTCTGCTCGGGATTCTCTCTCCCTCTCCCTGTGCCCCTCCCCCTGCACTCTCTTTCTGTCTCTCTAAAATAAAACTTAAAAAAGAAAATATGGCTCTCTTCTTTTACCTTAACTTCTCAGTGCATGTAGAAGACCATAGATATGTTGTATATTCAGTGTCCTAGACTCATTATAATGCATCTTAAAAATAGAAGTGCTATTTAAAAGGGATTGGGTTTCCAGTATTTCTTACAGGTATAAGGTAAACTGTATGCTCTGTGATGTATAGATTAGCCAGAACTGCATTGGACTTGAAGTCAAAAGAACTAGTCCATGCACGTGTCCCTTGCCAGTTCTAAATCTTGGTTTCCTAATCTGTAAAATCGTAATATTCTAGAACCTCAGTGTTAACAGTGACCTAAGGAGCAGTCTGGCACAAGCTCACACTCAGATTTCTTCTATAGCTTCGATACTCAGCCATCCAATGATAGGAAGCTCAATATCTCATTCTCCTTTCCATCGGGTACATACAGTTTTGAAAGAAAACTTCTGTTTTTAAACAAAAAACATCTCCCCGTTCTTTGTGTGCCATCTACTGGAGCAGAGAGTACTGGTGGGAATATTAATACCTGACCCTTCTGTCTCCCAAGTTGAGGGGAGGATCACGTGAAATGAGAGTGAAAACAGAGTGACATGTTGTAAAAATATTAAGTCTCATTATTACTACTGGGTAGTGCTTTTCAAGTAAGGGCTCTGTGTCGGAGCTGACTACCATTCAATCATTTTATTTGTTTGTTTGTTTGTTTTTAAAAGATTTTATTTATGTATTTGACAGAGTGAGAGAGATCACAAGTAGTCAGAGCAGCAGGCAGAGAGAGAGGGGGAAGCAGGCTCTGGGGCTTGATCCCAGGACCCTGAGATCATGACCTGAGCCAAAGGCAGAGGTTTAACCAACTGAGCCACCCAGGCGCCCCGACTACCATTTATATTAGTAAAATTTTACCTCTGATAAACTGAGCCTTAAATCTGACCAGTAACCTTTGGAACCTTGCCTGTTTGTCAGATGGTCGACCAGACCTTCTAGTATTTTCGATACTGCCTAATCTTTGAAAATTAAAGATCTCGACCCACAGTTTAAAAACTACTAGACAAGACTCTTGGGGAGATCCTTTAGTGTATCTTTAGGTCCTTAGTGTATGATTCCTACCCTAACTGACTAAAAGACCGTGACACAAGCTGACCTTGTCTTAGAGTGATATAGAAGTCATTTACATAGCAGCTCCCCGCCTTCCCCTTATCCGCCGGGGTGGGTTAGAACTTCGTGTTGTCAGTCTCTTACTGCGCCTGATTTATAAAGGAAGCTTCAGCGTAGGTACGTAGGTATGCTAGTTGTATTAGGGGTATTAGGAAAAAAACATAGCACGTACAGGGTTTTGTCCTGTGTGCAGTTTCAGGCCCCCATGGGGGTGTCTTGGAATGTATCCCCTGCAGATAGGGGGGGACTGTTGTATGCTTCTGCCCCACAGCGTGTGCTGTTCTTGAGACTATTCACATGACTGTTTCATGTGCTAACAGTGAATGACACATTCGAGTGACTTCTGCTCGGATTCCTTAGTAGTTCTGTCTGGTGGTCACACCGAACACAAAGCTGTTTTGGTTAGGTAAGTTTTATTTATTTTTTATTTATTTATTTTTAACACATTCAGTGACTTATTCTACGAGGCCTTTAATTATTTTTTCCAGGTGTTAAAACTGATCCACTAAACTAGAATTCTGCTTCTTGAAACGCGCACACAGATGTACACACGCACGTGCACACACACAGATGTGCACGCGCACACAGATGTACATACGCGCGCACACACAGATGTACTCACGCACACATGCACACACTTAGCATGGCTTAGTGTGTCGGAGATGCCAGTGATTTGTTGCTCTGTCCATAGCCCTTTCTGAGGGAGACTCACCCCACCCCCTCTCATTTGGGGGTAGGCATCCCTGTCGCAGTCAGGTTGGTAAGTGGGCATCTGACCCAAGACCTTCTTCAAGGGGTCGGAGAGGCCAAAGGCTGAAGCAGCTCAGAGACAGAGAGGTGACGGCCGAGCTCGTGTTGGGGTTCGCGTGGCCATGGGGGGCTGCCTTGAGTCTGAGTTCTGGGGGGACCGGCCTCTCTGAGCAAGCTGAGGGGCTCACGGGTGGAGAGACTGTGGCAAGCGTAGCAGACGTTCGTGGGCAAGGGGAGGGAATAGGAGAGAGAGCGGGAGAGGAGAGACCAGAGACACAGACCCAGACCAGACCGCGCGCAGTTCCTGATCAAGACAAAATGGAGTGAGGCTGCCCGTTTTCCGGGCGGACCGGCCCCAGCGTCTGCCTGCGCGGCTCTTCCCTTCGGGTGAGGTGTCTGTGCTCTTCTGATGGCGAACCCTCCGCTCGCCTTAGCTTCGGTGGGGTGTTCCCCCGGCAGCAGGAGGAGTCCTGAAAGAGCCCCGAGGTTAAAGACGGACTGTCGAAGGTACATCTTTAGCTGAAGCCTGCTACGGAGTACTATTCTGGAAATGCTTCTCTTCTTTCATTCCTACATGGTCATAATCGTATATGAAGTAGGCATTCGTTTTTGACTTCCAGGCCCTCTTAATTCTAAATTCTGTGATCAGGATTATTTTGACTTGCTTTGCTTTTGTTACAGAAATGGGAAGCGTGCTGTAAACTGAGGGCGCTGCTCTTCCTTCTGCGGGGAGGTCCGTGCGTGTAGGCTAGTCTCCAGGCTCCAGGTCTTGGCTCGGGTTCGCCATCGTTGTGAGGGAGTCACTAGGCCACTGCACTGTTGCCCTGTGTCACAGCCTCTGACCAACCGTTTGCAAGTATTTAGGAGTTTGCCACCCGTTGTAGATTGTGTCTCGTACCTGTTGAACCTGTTAGGAGGACTTTAGCATTTCACATTTAATAAGAGGACCCCAACCTTTGTACTTCTGTGTCCGAACTGAGCTCTCAAGGAGATACATGGGGGGTAAATCAAAGGGATAGTGCTTACCTGACATTCTGGTCCCTTTGCTTCTGCAAGTCTAATTTATGCACGTTTTCTTGACCACTTACTCTACCTGCGTTTCCTTCTCTCCCTCGCCGTCCTCCGCTTAGGGAAAGGATAGTCTTCAGAATTGTGATCACACAAAAAAAGCATTCTCTCCGAACTACTATTTGTACTCTTGACAAATGCTTCTTATTAGAAAGGACTTTTAAAAAGAGTCTTAATTTGTCCTTATGGACGATTAGATTTTTGCACTGTTATTGAGATAATGAGAAATGGTTTCAGGTAGTTTAGAAACTGTTGATGGGTTTTGCTAGGAAGCACTAATGATCAGATGTGGACATCAAGCTCATTGTGCCCTTGGGTTTTCGGATCTTATATTCACACCCAACCTCCTAAATATTATATATTCAGTAATACAAGTATATTCAGCTTATAGACACTTCCTCGACTCAATTTTCCCAAATGGAACCAAATTCCTGTTTCTCCACAAAGAATCACTTTTTACTGGTATGTGATGAAGAGGCCCGCCATTGGATGGCCACATCTTTGACCCGATTTTCCAAATGATTTTATTCTTTTATTTCTTTTGCTCATTCAATTAACCAGGAAAGTTAACTATATATAAACTGCACAGTTTTAACCAACTGAGCCACCCAGGCGTCCCTAAACTGCACAGTTTTAGAAAAAGAGTTATTTTTCCAGTTCTGTAGATTGAGTCCCCCTACTTTTTTTTTTTTAAACACCAGACAGTGTGAGGACCTTGTTCACATAATAGGATTCACCTGGTTGGAAAGTATACAGACTCAGACATGCATTACTGGCCAGATAATTCCCAAAGCATCACTTTGTATGTCAAACCAAATTCTCATCTATTAGAATGAGCTTTTAAGATCCATTTTCATATTTGAAAATGTTTAGTAAACCATAAAGCAGAATACAAAAATAAGATATCTTAATCTTAAAGTAAACTGGTCCTCTCGCCCCATATTGGTAGCATAAAGAGAAGGCACTGTACCTGTTAGGGATGATAAAGTTTATATCTTCAATCCAAGCTAGAGATGGATCCTAGGAAATCAGGGGAACTTGTTGAATGGGGCCGTTCCTTCTGCACGTAACTGTACCTACCTTCTCCAGTGGGATCACGTTCTTGGATGGTACTGGAATATTATCATTGATGTATGTATTTCTAAAGTCACAGATTACTTCAGGCTTGAGTGGGGACTCTTAAGTTCTATGTTGACCTAATAATTCATTAAAATATTTTACTTTCTCATATCCCCAAAATAGCAATTAGGGCAGTACTCGTGGATACATGTCAGTTGTAGAAATGCAGACCTGTGATTTCATTCCCCTTGAAGTTTCAATGGTCAGATGCGTTCTAGTTGAGTATTTTGGTGTTTTAGAATATAGTTTATTGAAGGTAGATAAGCACTTCATATTTTGATCTTAAGAGGCACACAGCTGGCATGGAAATGAATTTATTTTTGATTAGAGAAGAACATCTACGATTATTTTTTACACAGTATTTTGTCAGAAAAAAATGTCACTTTGATATATATTGGGCCTTGATAAGCAATGCCCTGATGTTATTGAGGACTTTTTTCAAATTGGATTTTTATAGAATTTTGAAGTAGATAGAAATATTAACTCAGTTTATGTTCTGATTTTATTTTAGATACGTGAAGACTTTTGACATTATATCCTCCTCCCTGTGCCTGGCATGGTGCTTGGCACATAGTGCTGAGTAACTATTTAATAACTGATAGATTCTCTTGAAAAAATTTTTAGAACACATACAAGGGAATTCTTTTCAGTCTAGATTTACCGATATGTGTGGAGAAGAGTTACATCTGCTTCAGCGAAATACAGAATTGAAGCAGATGGTCTTCATGAAAGGTCATTCTCCTAGTGATCTGCTATCTTTGAAATGGGTCCGTAGAAATCTTTCCAACGGCCATAGCTTATTGTTTTGGAATTTTCGAAATATACTGTACTTTAACTTATTAGCAGCCCTCCAATGAACCTGTCCTAGTCCTCGATCTTTTTTATTGAGTTACAGAAAAAACCTTTTACCAAGTGGACACATTGTTTAATTTTGTTTTGCATTTACTAGATTGCAGTGCGAGGCCAATAAATTAAACCCAGGCAGTTCTGTTGCTAATTACACACAACTTCTCTCGAGTATCAGATATTCAAATCCATTTTATGAATATGGTAGGGAGAATAACAACTGTAAAACAAAGCAGTGTGCATGTAAGTGACTGTTAGCGTGCATTTCAGAAAGGATAAATGCTCACCATATGGTACAATTACTGTGTCCAAGTTTTCAAATTAGCTTCTCTCATCCTCCTTATTACTGTCTTTAAAAAGAGAGGAAAAAACCCAACATGATTTATCTACTCTGCACCAGAACTCTTGACGCAAAACAGCAGCCCAGTTCTGTCCAGTTTTTTTTCCCGTAGCATAATAGAGGCTGTCGGACTTTTTTATACTAATTACTGTGTGAGCCTCAGATGAACCCCCTTCAGTTCACGGGCTTTGTTAAGGGAGGAGCTGTCAGTGTGTCTGCCCGTTTGCAGCTGTGCTGTGGCTTGAGCTGGCTTCACATTATGCTGCTTTGTAGACTTGACAGAAGGGCTTTTTTTTTTTTTATTAAGGCGAAGCAGCCTTGTAGCGAAACGGTCTAAGCAGCTGCATTGTAGGGGAAGCACAAAGAAGTTATTATTGTGTCTGTTGAGGGGGTAGGACGGAGGGGGGGTACTCGGCTGCTGTTGATGCCGATTGTTGACTTGCCATCTGCCAGAGAGGGAGAAGAAAAAAAATGACAGCTCCAGCAGGGCGCTCAAGAGGTTGTTGGGAGAGACGCATAAACATGTGCAGATGTCGAGCTGAATAATGGCTCGAACTTGAGACGGTTTATGACGCTGCTGATGTTTGTGCACATACAGAATGAATGTATGTGTGGGTTTGGGGAACCAAGGGTACATACTAATTACCATTGTTTTCCTGCCGGCCCCCCTCCCCCTTATTTCGTTAATTAGTTTAGGGACTTAATACTTCCTCTTCCTTCTCTTACTCCGAAGAGTTGCGGGAAAGCGGCTTCTCGTCTAAACGGCAACGCCAGCTTTCTCGTTTCCCCATAGAGACGGCGGCTAATGCGATCGATTCATGTGGGCTGTGAATTGTTAACCGAGAACGGGAGATGTGGGCTCACAGGCAGGCAGGTAAATGGCCACACTTGTCATGTGCACGCGGACAGTTTCACACCAGTCAGGATTGTCCACTCTTACTTGAGGCTGCATTGATCTGTTTTACAGCCGACCACTAGGGGTGAGATAGAGAGTCCCGAATTTATCTTACCAAGTCATTCCGTCCTCCTTTGAAATCAGATGTGACTAGTTGTGAGGCAAAGTTGTATGGGAACCGGGCCCTCTTGGTTAATACTCGCTTTTTCCCTCTCGGTTGTCTTTGACTGTGCAAATGACAGGCATGCGCTGTCACCGCGGAGTACTGGTTTGGCCGTGGGTTTCCTTCTGACCCCTTCTTGTCATTAGGTATCAGAGAGCTGGTACCTCTAATTGTTTTAAAGGCTTTGATAACACTCAGAGGGAATGTCTATTAAATACCTGTGTGATCACTTTGACTTTAAATAATCGAGAAGTAACACTGATGTGAAGTCCAGTTTCTCAAAGGTGTTTCTGTTCTAGGACACCAAATTTTTGTAATGTTTTATTTTACATATTTATTTTTACAAATGTTTTGTCAAATCTTAAAATCAAGCACGAGGTGAATGAAATTGCTGAAAAATAAAAAGAGAAGCCTTAACTTCTCTTTTCTCTTTCCCCCCTTGTTTTGATTTATATTACCAAAAAAAAAAATGTATATGATGTGATTAAAGAGTTTTTATCTTGACTTTCGGTAAACTCCTGTTTTCCTAAAACATTCAGGGTTTTGTTGTGTAATTATGAAGCAGAAATGCCTAATGTGTGGCTGAAAGGCAAGCATAGTTGACAGTGCTTTGTGACCAGAGGAATGTCTTTCTGGAAGGACTAAAGGAAGATTATCTGTTATTTTCCACTCTTTGTAAAGAAATAGAGTCAGGTCTATTTAGAAAATCTTTCGAGCTCACTGTCAATTTCCCTTCAAGTGACTCTCATCTGTGTTTGCTGCAAAGGCTTAGAGACTCATCAACCACACTGGACCTCGCCTTTGTCTTGTGTATTTGGTTTTTTCCCTTTAATTTAGAGGCCGCGGAGATGCCCCTATTTTTGTACGTGGAATTATGTACAAATATTTGTAGTCTCACGGTCCGTGCTGATACCCCTGCTAAGTTTGGGAGCAAGCAGCAGGCTGTGTTCCAGGTGGGGGCGTCATGAAACGGAGCGAGCGTGGCGTGCCGGTCAGGGTGCCCGGGAGTGGCTGAACAAAAGCAAGCTGGTAGAAAAGCAGACTCGCAGTTCTGGCCTGTGTGCTTCATGAACTATTACTTCTCAATTTTTCAGGGCCATTTACAAAATCTGGGTAGTGCAGGCAAGTATACATGCTGAGGTGATTAAAATATTAGAGACAGAGCATCTTCGAACTTAACACGGACCTGATTGAAATATCACGTCGCTCAGAGGAGTGACTTCACGGAAGTCCTTTCCCTGTTTAAGGGTCGATTTCTTTCTTTTTTTTTTTTTTTTTTTAAGATTTTACTTATTTACTTGGGAGAGAGAGAGCACGAGAGGGGAGAAGGTCAGAGGGAGAAGCAGACTCCCCGCAGAGCCGGGAGCCCGATGCAGGGCTCGATCCCAGGACTCCAGGATCACGACCTGGATCACTGACTGGAGCCGAAGGCAGCGGCTCAACCCACTGAGCCACCCAGGTGCCCCTAAGGGTCGATTTCTTCCCCGGGCTAGAGGGCGGCCGTGGGGACCGCTGGCGCAGATCACGAGAGGACTAAATGAGATGCTGATGTGTTTAGAACATCTGGACTGTGAGGAGCGTTTGGGTTTGGGGAGGTGTGCGACATACATCGGTGTGCAGGCGTGGCCGTGGTGTGCGTGGGGCACCTCCCAGCACTGGCGGCGCTGCACGGTGAGCACGCACCGTCCCGAGGTCGTGGAAGAGATGTCAGGTGCTTCCATAGGACCTTCCGTCTATTTAGTGATTTATGATTGTTTCAGGAACCTGAAGGCAAGTTGATTGTTGAAAGAGAATGTAAGAGAGCTGTTGAATGTAACTCTTTTTGGGGTGTGGCAGGACTGGTTACGCAGGCATGATTTCATACTGTATCTTATAAAAGCATTTTTCTACTTAAAAAATTCAGCCTGAGATTGCTGAAAACTGTATTCCTTTAATTCAGTATGAATCTCATGATCTTAGATCTACAGTGTTCTCCGCTATGGTCAGTGCTTAGGCTGTATTTGGGTTAGAATTATTTTTTTATTTTATTTTATTTTTTTAAAGATTTTATTTATTTATTTATTTGACAGATCGCAAGCAGTCAGAGAGGCGGGCAGAGAGAGAGAGGAGGAAGCAGGCTCCCCGCTGAGCAGAGAGTCTGATGCGGGACTCGATCCCAGGATCCTGAGATCACGACCTAAGCTGAAGGCAGAGGCTTTAACCCACTGAGCCACCCAGGTCCCCCTAGAATTATTTTTAAAACTAGATTTTCAGACATATCACAAAGACTTAAGTTTAATGATCATCATGAACAAACAATACTAAAAATAATGTTTTGGGGGCATCTGGGTGGCTCAGTGGGTTAAAGCCTCTACCTTCAGCTCAGGTCATGATCTCAGGGTCCTGGGATCGAGCCCCACATCGGGCTCTCTGCTGAGTGGGGAGCCTGCTTCCTCCTCTCTCTCTCTGCCTGCCTCTCTGCCTACTTGTGATCTCTGTCTGTTGGATAAATAAATAAACTATTTAAAAAAATAATGTTTTGTCTCCTCATGGAGTTTTAAAACGTGATGTAATGGCCCCGGCTCTTGACTTTACAGACGAAGACTCTGATGAGGGTTGCACAGTGCTGAGGGCACGGGTGGCACGCGTTTCCTGGTGGGGAGGGGGGCGGCCGTGGCCAGCGACAGAGTCCCTCACCGCAGCGTAGCCTACTTAGTGCCCACGCGTGGGCCAGTGGTTCCTTGAGGCGTTTCCTCTGTTCCCTGATTTTGGGTGAAGAGTCCAGGAAGGCTGCACCTGGGAGAGCTGCCCCATCTCGCTGCCCACGTGGTTAACGGGACTGGGTTTAGTGACTAAGGACTTCTGTTTGAGTTTTGAAGAGTAAATTGGTTACACTTTTTTTAAAAAAAAAGAAAAAACCCTCAATGTGAATGCTGTGGAACATGATGCTGGCTTCTCTGAAGGCGATCTTAGTGTCTAACAGCACATGGTGATAAATGCCAGTGTTCACATACAGATCGTTAAGTGTCATCATTTGTTTTTGTTTTTTTTTTTAATAATGGCATTCCCAAAGACAACTTCCAAGACCAAAGAAGTGGAAATATCCCAGAGCCCATGAAATGCAGCGTCACAGATGAGGACACTCTCCCACCATGAAGACGTATGAACAAAACTGATGCTTGGTGTGTTTTCAGGATAATCCAAAAAGCCTTGAGGAACTTCTAGCGTTAATGGTATATGGATGCATTTGAATTGTGCCTCAAAAAAATCCTGCATGAATAGTAATTTTTAAAAATATTGGCCAGTGTGTTGAAAACAGAAGAGTATTTCTCTGTCTGACATATTCTTTAAGGCATCTTGCTAAATGTTTTGGCTTAAAATTTTTAATGTGTTTTAGTTTCAAGAAAATCTGATTAAAGATGTTGGTAAACTTGGTAGCACTTTTTAGAACAGAAGATGATTAAGATACAAAGGCAGAAAGGCAGAAACCGTGAAGTTCGTGTCATTTTTGGCTGGGCAAGTCACTTATTTGCTTGAGACTGGAACACAGCATCAAAGTTCATAATTTTATACTTTTAAGTGAAAGCACATAGAACAGCAGCTGTTGTTTCCTGGCATCTCTCTGAGGAGATATTTAAACTTAAGTATATATATTTATTACAGAAAAGAGTTTTATGAAATGACCTTCTTTCCCTTCCCTGCATTTACATTATGTTCCACTGACTCTCTTAAGTTAACTGTGGGTACTTTGTTTTAGTAAAATAGGATTGGAATGTAATCTTCCTGAAATTTTCCATAGTAGAGTATAATTTAAAAAGAACACAACTCTTTAATTCCCATAGCACATATATTTAGAACCCCGTTTACTCATGAATTTAGGCCAGGTACTGGTCTATTTCCTGAGGGGCGAATCATCATCCCTGAACTTGGGGAAGCAAGGGCTTCTCTTAAATGTAAATACAAATTCTACCTAAGAGTGTATTTCCACCCAGTGGAAACCACATGTAAAGTAAAGTTTGTTGCTTACCTGCTTCCAATAATTATGTCCCCTCGGGAGGTCAGTCACCGTACGTCGGCTCTGTGGTTCGGGCTGGGTTAATGGGGGGCGTTGGCGGCGCGCAGTTGGATGGTCGCTCAGTAACTTACACGTGAGACTCGGACACAAAGATCAGCACGTTTTATATTCTTCAACTGAAAGTTTGCCATGTCACTGTAGTATACAGGGCCGGTTATTCAGCGTTTCGTTTCTCGTGCTTAGTACATGCTAAAAAAAATCTTTGATGAGCAAGTGCCAGAAAACTTCTTTCCTCCGTTGCATGAAATAGCTGCTTTCTGAGGAAAAGGAATGAAACACCCAGGGCGCATTGCATTAGATCCAGGAAAGGAGATTCATAATCCTCATGCTCTGGGAAGATTTTTGGTTTTAGAAGCAGTCTGAAAATTAGGTCAGTGCTTTGACCCTAACCTACCAATTTGTCGTCTGTCTTATATTTTATTTTATTTATTTTTTATTAACATATAATGTAGCATTAGCCCCAGGGGTACAGGTCTGTGAATCGCCAGGTTACACTTCACAGCACTCACCATTGTCTTATATTTTATTAATAATGAGGGATTTGTAATGAATGAGCCTATTGGCTGTTGGCTGCTTGTCAGAAGACCTCCAGTCTTCGCATTTGGTTTGGTGCTGAATGCTGATCTCTTTGAATTACTTAATCTTTACTCAAAGATTCCTGTGTCTTGGTGTCCTGCAGTTTTTACATAACAAATTACAGAGGCCATTATGACAGAAACTTACTAGAATTTAAGGGAGTAATTATATAATGCAGAGTCATTTCTGTAATTTTTCATTTCATTGGATTTGGAATGACTTTCATGACTGATGCCTCAAGTCATTTTCCTTTATGATGCCTTGATTTCAAGACAGTCTTTCCTTTCCAACTTAATGGAAACTCTGGAAGACAAACACTCCTAAGCTTGTCAGGGTACAGATACTGATGAGGAAAGAAATATTTATGTGTAATGAGAAATATGCCCATTTCAGGTTTTTTTCAAAGATGATTTTTATGGGAAGGGAAGGTAGATTGTTCTCTGAAATTTCCTGTGTGTTAGGTAATGCTGCCCTCAGAGGGCCAAGGTAAGTAAATTCATTTTTAACATTGGGAAGCAGCTTTTCTGCTCTTTATCTGGTCGATAAACTTGCTTTAGGGAGGAGTGGGCTTCTTTGAATAATTGAATAGTATTTGATTTTCCTGTTCTTTTGAAAACGTTCGCTGTCCCTGCACTTGCGTGTGCTGGACCACATCAAGCCCATTCAGTCCTTTTCTCAGAATGCGAAGGCTGATGACAGGCCGCGGACTGCTGCTACATTAGCTCCGTTTATGAAGAGGTTCAGAAAATTACCTAAGAAGGTGTCACTTGGGTGTCTTTTGCTCTTTGTCTCTTGGATCACAAATACGCTGGTCTCAGAATTATTTGAGCCACACTGTTGAATATCTAGCCGCATTCATTGAGATGGAAACGTTATATTCCCTTCAGTTTTATAAACATAAGCATAATCGTATCTTTACAGTACAAATCAAGAATTATTTACTTCATTGGATATGTAGTCATTAATGTAAATGTAAAATGTCCTACCATTGGAAATATAGTATTATTCCTAAGTATTTATGAAAGCCTAACATGAATGAATGGTTTAACACATATCCAGATTCAGAGTGGTTGAGGATAAATAATTAACTTTCACAATAAAAAAGGAAAAGTGAGAAAGGCTTGGTATCAAAGTTGTATATTCTTGCGTTTTGCTTCTTGTATATGCTAACACTTTATGAGATAATTTGAAAGAAACATGGAGACGTCTAGTAGACCCAGTGGAATGCTTGATTTTTTTTTTTCCTCCACAGAGCTACTTGATAGTGCACCAAGAAAGACTATTTCTGGGACAGCATTCTTTCTCTTTAACGAAAGATTTCCATTGGTTGAGCATAAATGATACGTAACTCATTGTTATCGGTAATAATGGGGGATGAAAATAGGATATAAGCAGAGTGAAAAACAAAAATTGAAATTTTATCCACAAGAAAACCAGCATCTACTCTGCTCAGCTAATGTGGAATGGTGATAGTTGGCCCAAATGAGATGAACAAATTACACTTTATTTTCAATACTCCACTTTTGTTTAGTTTAATATGCTTATGTGTATTAAGCCCTCACTACATCTTTTTTGTTCAGCCATACTTTATTCATTTCACAAATGCTGTGTAATGCTCAGTATTAGCCAGATGTTGTTCTGTGAACTTCATAAATATATATTTTTTTAAGATTTTTATTTGCTGGAGAGAGAGACAGAGCATGAGCGGGGAGCAGAAGCAGAGGGAGAGGGAGAAGCAGGCTCCCCACTGAGCAGGGAGCCTGATGTGGGGCTCGATCCCAGGACCCTAAGACCATGACCTGACTGAAGGCAGATGCTTAACCCACTGAGCCACCTAGGCGTCCCCCTCATAAATATTAATTCAGTTCTTCTAAACTCTTGTCTCCATTTTCCAGAAGAGGAAGCTGAGGCATAGAGATAGTAAGCAATACGCCCAAAGGCACACAGCTAGTTAGTGACAGAGTTGGCATCTGACCTTCCGCGTATGTGCTTCCCACCACTGGTGTCATATGCTCCCAGCTTTGAGGGCCTGAGCAGTGTGGCAGAGCAGAATTTTGTTTGCTTTAGCAGATCTTTACTCCGATCCCAGCTCTGTCCTTGGCTTGTTAGCAGTGTCTCAGAGCCTCTGCATGGCTGTGCTGAGTGAGGACACCTTGGCACCTGTTTCTCCATGGCGCTGTGGAGTTGGCATGGGGGTTGGGAAGGCCATGGATTCAGCCCTGAATCCATGAGGGCTGGAGTCTGTGGAGTGGGTAGAGTCTGTGGTTTGATGTGGTGCCGTTTGGGGGTCTTGTGCTACTGGAAATTTATTCCAGGGGACATCAGTGCCTGTCTGAGATAAAACCCTCTTTTGTTTTTTGGGTTTTGCTCTACAAGGCAGTGATTTGCACATAGGGCTGGGAGGGTCGAGTCACCTGAGGGTTTTCTCAAGTGGCACGGCCTCCTTGCAGTGAGGAGGCCCTACAGGCAGCTCCCCCCTCCCCGCTACCCTGGGGAGACACTCCGATGGCCGCGGGTGCTCTCCATCAGACGTTTTCTAAGGGAAGCATGTACTGAGCCGTGCAGCCTGTGCTGGGGGAGACTTCTGTTCCAGAGAGCTTTGCTGACATGAGCGTGGCTTGCGTAGGGTTAGGTTTGTTTACTCAACTAAGGGGTCGGTACCAGCCTGCGCTCCATGGCTGGTGCCGGCGATGCATGGTGAGTGGGTTTGCATTACGGACTCCCTGCCTCCATATTTGATATTCATGAAGGCTGTTGACCGCAGCGCACAGATAATGTAGGACAGTACATTAGTTTAAACATTTAGGGACTACGGTGGGGTGAAGTGGAGAATATTTCTAGTAAAGAAGTTGTAAAATGTCATCTCTTAAAATTTGTCCCTGGCTACTCTGTTAAAATAGTACGGGAACCATTGGGTGTTCAGTGCAGTGTGTGGAGGTTGGAGACTTTGTTATCATGCAGAAAGCAGATTAAAAAGAAGGCTCTGCTTTCACAGTCTACAAGGGCGTAAATGTAAGCAAAATAATAATTTAGCTCACATTTAACCCAGCAGGAAGCTGAGTGCAGATTGAGTAATTCTCCACAACATATCTACTGCTATGTAAACTAATCTCACGGTTTATTCTTCATTAAATTGCCAAGATGCTGTTTTTCTGTTGGCTAGTTCGCTTGGATGCTTTTTATTCTGTCTCTTTCTTCCCTTTCCATTCACCTTGCTTTTCTCTCAAAATTAAATACTGTAATTCTTCTAAGATGTTCTTATGCTTAAAATGATAATTAGTAAGCGTCACAGTTTTGGTCTGAAGTGTAATGTTTTTGAAAAACAAAGGGAACTGGGATTTGATTAACTAATTTACAGCATACCTGGAAACATACCAGAATGCTTAAATATATAGGTGATCACTGTGCAGTTTTCTGGAAAAGAGAGGAAAACGAAGTAGGTAAAGTCCCAGCAGGCCAGCCATTCCGACCTTGGAGAAGGTCGCACTGGAACATCTGTGGTATTCAGCACGTGGGGCCTTTTCTCGTCACTGCCTCAGTTCCAAAGCCGAACATGGACCCCAGCCTTCTTCAGGAAGGAGATATGAAAACTATACCTAATATAAAAATGACAAGCTCATGCATTATGCAGTGGAAGCACAATTTCTTGACTATAATATACTTTTCAAAATAATCATGAAGGAGCATATGTGGGAAAGCAGAGGAATGTGGGTACATCTGGAAAGCTTTTAAGGATCTTGGAAGCACAACGCACAATCACCAAAATTGTAAACACCTTCCATCTGGTCCATCGCAGTGTAACATTGACCCGTACCCGAGCAAACACATCGCTCAGTGACCTTATGTGACAGCCAGACAAGCAGGGGGAAATCATCAGAAATAGTTGAGTGTTTTGCAATATGACCTCATTAATCAATACTGTGCAGAAAACCAGGAGAGAAACCGAGTACGCGGGGCAGGGTCTTGAAACTTGAAAGGCTCAGGGTTATTTCAGGTTACGCTCAGTGAAAGAAGCGTCGTAAACGACTCCCAGGCCTCCCTTGTATTAGGAGGCTTCCTCCAGAGAGAAAGGGGTGCCGGGCCTGACCCTGGAGCCAACGCAGCCGCAAACCAGCCCTTCGGCGAAATGTTGAGGGATGCTGTGCCGCCGGCCCTGCCCGGGCCCTTGCCCGCAGGAGACCGCGGTGTTCAGAGACCATTCCACAGGCACGTGGGCTGCCGCGGAGCTGCCACGCGGGGCGGCTGTTGCCACCCCTCCGTGTGACTTCCTAGATCACGAAGAGGGTTTCGGTTCACATCCCAGTTGCCCAGAGCATCGGCTTTTCTGCGGTTCCCCCCTTCTCAGGGCCGCGCGGGCGGCTCCTGCGGGGCCTCGGTGCGTTCCCTGCGCATGCGCATCCGGACGCTCGCGCCGCCGTCTTTGAACCCATGAGTCTGGGGGAAGCCGCTTTCCCGGTTCTGGTAAAAGTGTCGAGAACCGTTGTTCTTTGCGCTGCGAACAGTACCTGAGAATGAGGGAGGGGGCCGAGAGCGCACCCAATTTCCGGAGGCCCGAGCACGCAGCCGCGGCTGCCACTGCAGAGTGTGACACTTTCTTCTGCTTGAAAGGACTTGAGGAGAGGGAGCGACAACCCAAACCTTTGGGGTTGTAGGAGCCGAAACACCTACCATACGTCTAGGAAGGTCGTAGAATATGCAAAAGTACTTTCATTTTTCAAAAAGTTACCTTTCACGTTGTCCCTGTGAGTTGAAACTTTGTTACGAGGCTAGCCCATTGCCATGTAGGGAATAGGGAAAAATCCTTAGGATTTATTTTCAAGAAACTTGTAAGAGAGGACCGTGATAGTTTCAGTGAGAAATTGTACTTCTTTTATCCCCTGGGAGACATTAGGGCTTTTACTTAGATCTAATTGGACTGGAACACTTGCTGTCCACTATATAAAAATGGAACAGTTTCAAGGATTGCAAATGTTTTGTTATGTGTATCACCGCATTTCTGTAGTTACTATATTTGGCTTTATGATTTTTAAGGTATTTAAGACATAGCACACTATTGTGAATTATATATTCAGTATTTATTTGTTTGTGGTGCCAATATTTAATTATGAACACTAGTGGAAAAAAGATTCTGCTATATTTTCTTTCAGGTGGTTCATGCATAAATTTGGTTGGCATCTGTCAATAAGCAATTAAATATGTAGCTATATTGCAAACCATGAAATTAATTGATTTTTATACCGCTACCAACTTTAAACGTCTTTTTGTCTTTGGTAAAATTTGTCCTGTGAAGACCTTTATTTAAGATTAATGCTCTCTTAAAGTTAAATCTATTTTGACAGAAAGCTGCCATCTTTGGATTTAAAAGCTCTTCTTGGGAAATTTTAAATTATTTGATTTCGGGACGCCTGGGTGGCTCACTTGGTTAAGCGGCTGCTTTTGGCTCAGGTCATGATCCCAGCGTCCTGGGATCGAGTCCCACATCGGGCACCTTGCTCGGCAGTGAGCCTGCTTCTCCCTCTGCCTGCCACTCTGTCTGCCTGTGCTCGCTCCTGTGCTCTCTGTTTGACAAATAAATAAATAAAATCTTTTAAAAAATAAATTATTTGATTTCTCTGGTACTGGGCCCTGTGTATATCATTTAATAAAAATAATTCAGAGAGACCTAAGACTTTAGGTCGCTCCCAAGCATTAGGTCCTGCCTAGAGCACCTGAAGGGTGAGGCGGAGCTGGGAAAGAGCTGAGGCCCCATTGGAGAAGTTTCTTGATCCTGTAGTGACCATGACTGTTGTGACTTTTATTATAGAATATAGCATTTGTCTTACGTAGGGTTTCTTTTTTTCTGAAAATGTAACCCACATGCCTTACTGCCATGGTAAAATGGCCAGTTGCTTGTTTGTGTAAATCCTGTTGGCTCTCCCCCTTTGCAAAGGACGAAGGTGTAAAGATGTTATTTGCTATTAACAGACAAAGCAGGTGTCGATATTACTCATTTTCCTCTCTGAGATGACAAAGGCGAATAATAATATATCTTATCGGGGATTGCGATTAAACACAGATGTAAAATACAAGGAATACGTATTCTCAGGAAAGCTGAGCTTAGGGTTGTTTCGGCTTTATGATGAGACGGTGGTGCCTCCTTCCCGACGTGCTCTCGCCCCTTCCTCCCGGAGTGATTAGCTTGGAAAGACTGTGTGACAGCATGTGTGAGGGGTTGTTAGTAATTTCAAAAGCTGCGTCTCCTGTATCTCTTAGAGAAATCAGAAATTCAGTTTGTTCGCAGTACAGCTGTTGGTAACCAGTATCATTCATTTTCCTCGAATTTTGTCCTAGGGAAGTAGCTTATTTTAAAAATGACACTTAAGCGTTTTGTCTAGTTAAATTCTATATGATCAGTGTGTAGGATTTGTGAAAAACAGTGCTATGCTTGTACAGACTTCTTTTCAATTGGATTCTATCTATATCTATTTTAATAACATCTTGGTTTTTCCACCTAAATGTGCCCGTGCCAGTGGAGGCGAGGCCTACAGTAGATGGGGAGTCTTTCTGCGCTGTTCTCAGCCTGTATGTACTTGACTGCGCAGCTCATCGTCTACTTCTCGCAAAGTCAGAGTTGGTACCAGGTTCTAGAACACAACCTTGCCATACAAATGCATGAATGCATGAATCAAATATTCAACCTAATTCACTTATGGGGTTAGTATAAGCTGAATAATTTCTAAGGGTCTTTTTTCCACTTGTATGTCTGAGCAAATCTAGGCACATCCTGGTTATTCTAGATGTAAGACCATTGGAATGTTTTCACCAATCTGCTCTCAGTCCTTTGACATACATTTGCACTCTTTCGAAGTTGAAGTCGTCAAAAAGTGCCGAGGCAGGAGCTAGAAGCGTGATTCTCAGTGAAGTATCCGTGAAATAATCTGCAGCAGGGGAGGATTATCGAATACAAATGTAATTTGAAATTAGGTGAACGGTAGGAAATGAGCACTGTCAACTTCCAGGGGATAACCTTGAGTTGAATGCTTATCGCTAATAATGATGATCCACTTGAATACGCCGTCAAAATATTTAGGTGCAAAGTGAGGATGAATTTAAACTTGTACCATCTCCCATCTGAGGTTGTTATTAAAGATTAAGCCTGAGAACCTAAATATTATTTGTACTCAGCTGGGGAAATCAGGAATGTTCTCTGTGGCCAACGTTCACTCAAAAACACTGAGGTTTTTTATTTACTAGTTTTAAGAGCTTACAGGAAATAAATTATTAAGTAAAGTAAGAAAGTTGGCAAAAGTCCAGAATCTGAAGTCATTAAAACCAAGTAAAACTGTGACCTCTAGTAAACAGCCTCTTCTATCCCATATTTGACAAATAGGATTCTGTCCTGTTGATAAGAGTGAGCTGGATTTTTTCCTTTGTGTTCATAAGGTATTAGCTATGTGTCTCTATACCACTGATGCCAATAAGATTTTGTTTTGTTTTCCGTTCTATAAACAAGCCTTCGGTTAGAGTGCTAAGAAACCACATGAAGTTTTCTAGGGCCACCGTAACAAATTATAGCAAATTGAGTGGTTCCCAACAAAAGATAGTGACAGAGTCTCTCAGGATTCTGGACACCGGAAATTAGGGATCCGGGGGTCAGGCAGGGTCAGACTCCCTCTGGAGACTTTGGAGGAGAATCCGTTCCTTGCCTTTCCAGCTCCTGGTGTCTGCAGGTGTTGGCCGGCGGGTGGTGCGGCCCTGGTCCCATGGCCTTCTCCTCTCAGTGTGTCCAAGCTCCCTGCCCCACGCGGTCCGGGATGTTTGTGATTGGGTTTGGGCTCACCCAGATCATCCAGGATAAGCCCCTCTTGTCAAAATCCTTCACTTCATCACCCCTTTGGCCATCTTAGGTATTCCCAGGTCCCAGGGATTAGGGTGGGTCACCCACCATTCAGCTCACTTACAGAAGCCAAAATATCAGGCTCCTGGTTGGGAAATACGCTGTTTCCAGTATCAAAGCACAGGTACTTCAAAACACATCAAGCCTGCAACCAAGGAGTGTGAGCCAGAATTGACAGCAGCCTTCATGAAGGCAGATAGAAAGTGGGGAAGAGATTGTGCTGGCAACCCCGTCCACGTGTGGCTGGGGCCCTCGCTTCAGGATTATAATGATACACATAGAAATGTTGAATCGGTACCCCACAAATGCAGCTGCTTTTTTAAAACAAGACTTTCACCCCGTTACGACCAACTGTTTCTTAAATTAGTTGAAACCTATGGGCTATAAATACCAAAGCATGGTACAGCTTGGTTTTAATACAGCATGTGTAATTTTAGGTGTAAATGCTATGTTTAAAATACAGGATGCGATTGACTTTTAGCAGTCTCTCTCAAAAGGATGGGTGGCATAGAGGGCACCTTTGTTCCAAGCACTTAGCCCCATAAAAGCAAGGACTTTCTGGCAATATTTTTGGAATGGCCTGAGAACATGTTCCTCATCTAGACACTCCCTGCCTCAGCTACCGAGTCAGTGAGAAGACTGTTCAGGTCCTTTGTCATGACCAGCTGGACAAGGTCCCCAAGGCAGCAGGAACAATTCTGCTTTGCCAACAGTGTGCCCGGAGGCCTGCCCTGGTATCCTGGAAAGCTGTGACTTTTTCTACTCTTTGGAGCTAGGAATCATCTTCTTTTGTTCTGGGCCTAGTAGGTGGCAGTAAAGCTTGCTTTTTTGCTTTATTCTCTACCTTGTGAGTTTGTGCCCTCGGGAAGGCCCAGTTCTTTGGCAGAAAAAGAATCCCTTCTCAGTTCCACTTTTGGAACTAGAAAATAAATATTTAATTAGGCCAACACATTATGCTATTATATGAACTTCACTTGAGAATGTTCCTGGGAACCTATAAAAAAAGGATCTGCTTTCAGGAAGTATTCTGAAGCCTTCTCTGAATTTTAGGAGGTGCCTGAAACCTGGTGTCATACTGGAATAGGAAGTCCAAGAGTTCGAGTTCTTGTGTTTTTCATTTTTTTTTTTCCAATACTTTATCTCTGGGACCCAGAGCAAATAAATAAGTAGATGTGCTCTGATCTTCTTCTTAGGAAGTCCATTCATATTATAAACAACAATAAGAAATCCAGAGTCTTAAAGTCGGGGATCCACTGTTAGCTCTCTGTGACAGTACAATTTTTGACTGATTTAACTGAATCAACTCAAAATTATTCATCAAAATTTGTGAGAAATAATAATTTTTATTTTTACCAACAATGTAGATTTTGACTTTTCAGTTTTCTTCCTGACTGCAAATGACTCCTGCACTGTCTTGGTATAACGTATTATATGTGAGGGATACATAAAAATTTATTTTTAAAAGACCTTTTTGGCAACCGGAAGTCTTGCTGTAGATCACATAAAATATTCTAAATTTCCTAAGATCTGTTTTACAAAAAAGATACAAGATTTATGTGATGGTGTTTTGTGTCTTTCAACTGAGCATGACAACATTAGTGGCCGACAGGAAATTATTCTTAGAAATGAAAATTTGATGTTTCTTTCTTTTCATATTTCTTGAATACATGTTTTCAGTACTTTCATAAAATGAGAAACAGCGCTATCTTATTTTTGTTTTAAAATTTTTAGATGAATTTGTTTTATTTTTTGTGTACTTATTAAACTAGTGCTTATTTTTTTGCTTTTGGTAGACTTGGAGCATCTTTTATCAGTATGAATCTTCTATTATTTATAGGAGCGTTTGGAATCTAAATACGATATTATTAATTAGAGATTTAGTATCTAATGATTTTAAATAGGACTCCTTAAGTAAAAATGGAAATATAAAATAAGTACAATCAAGAAAGGAACTTGCTTCATCTTTGAGATGGGAGCTGTGAATTTAATATCATGGTTTTACAAATTTGGCGTGTGTTTATTAATATTAAGACCATACATTTTCAGTAAAGTGAAGTGAGGAGGGGAGTCAGGTTTCCTTTTTCTTTCCCTGTAAGTGCCTCTTCTGTGCTGGGATGATATGCGTATGCATCTCCTTCATGTGTTCGGTCACTTGGTAGATGACTACTCAGCATCTACCCAGTGATAAGCACTAGGGTGGGCCCTTGGAGTGCATCACCGCAAGGAAAAAGAAGTGACAGAACTTAGCACCAATGGGGAAAGTCAAGTTTTAAAACAAAAAATTAGAACCTATCTGCCATTTTGAGCTTCGTGGCTTCCCAGTGCTTACTTTTCTGATGATACTTGACCAACGAAATGTGTCAAGACTTGGAAGATCAGTATAAGTCAGTGGAGCGGTGTTTTCTAAAGCACCCATTTGTGATGTTGCACAATCATGCACAGTGTCTAAATGTTTGATTCATTCAGTGTGTAATAGAGACCAGCGGCTTTTCACATAACAGCAGGTTCCCCGACATGCTTTCAGATTCCACACTGCAGTTAACCTTTCAGAAAACGTCAAAGAAAGAGAGTCATAACTATCTGAATACCCCTGCCCTTTCCGGCTGCGTACCTGTTGAGCCAGCTCTCTTTCCTGTATTTTAAACCAAAACAACCTACCACGGTAGACTGAATACAGAAGCAGGTATGAGAACCTGGCTATCTTCTGTGAAGCCAAACATCAAAGAGATTTTTGTAAATGGAAAGAAGTTGTGCTTTCTTGCTAATTTTTTTGTTTGTTTTAGAAAATATAATTATTTTCATAAAATATGTTAGTTATATTACATGTAATGAGTTTATTGTTATTTTTAAAAGAAGTAATAAAGGAATTTAAGTTTTCTTTTCATTTCTTAAGGCAGTAAACATAGATGTAATCTACCTAAATAGATTGTTGGAGTTGGTGGTGGCTAAGAGTGTAAAGAGGTGGGAGGTAAGGAGCTTGAGAATGGCTGATCCAGAGGTGCACCCCACATCTGAAATGTATGTAGGGGTGAGATTACGGAGGAGCTTATATTTTGTGTTAAGAGACTTGAATGGGAGGGAGTTGATATTTTTGAGCAGAAAAGCGCTGGAAATCGAAAGTGGTACAAGCAGAGGGTTAATCTGGAGGGGATAGATGCGTGAGGATGGAATGAGGGGAGAGCAGGACAGGGGACATGCACAGCACAACAGCAGGCCAGGTGTGAGGGCCCCCTTTGGGTTGGGCTAAATGAGAGATTGTAAAGGCAGTGCTGGCCTAGCTGAAGGAGAGGGAACAGGCCCCATGTTAGCTTGAGTTGGGTAACTGAGGTCCAGGGAAGAAGCTGACTTGTTAGAAAGTGGATCTGGGTTCAGTTTCTTGAGGGACTGTGATTCAGCATTTGAGATCGAAGAACCAGGTAGAAATATCCAGTAGAGAACTGACAATTATGAGACCAGAGAGCCTTCCATATCTTATGGTGTCACGGGACACCTCTGTTTCTTAAAATTCAGATGAGTCCCTTCTTAGGTAAGCAACTTGTGATCTGATTGCTAAAAGCATCTGGTAGCTAGATGATGGCTTATATCAAAATTTGATACATACACATATATTGGCTGTTACGTGCTTGGCCTTGTACCGTGTGTTCTTACAGTTACTACTGTGTGTGTGAGTGTGTGTGTGGTTTTTAAGCTCTATTAACTCATGTTCTTTCATTTCCTTGACTTATTTACAGCATTGTACAGAAGATAATTTCCCTATTCAGAACAATAAAATGTTGTTTAAACAAGTTATGATCAAGATTTAACAATGAAAACAGACTTTACCCCTTTTCTTCTTAAAAAATGACACAATTAGTCAGTAGTACATGGAAGATAAACATCTATTTCATGTTCCTCCTTATGATAAGTGTTTTTCATCGAAATTCCTTGATACTGTGTGTGGATGATGATTTACCAAGGCTTTTTAAAATGGTTGAAATATGCTCTAACAACCATCTGATAAAATGAAAAACTGAACAAAATGTGTACTCAGATGAATGATTCTCTGAAGAAATAATGGTGCAAATGAATTATCAAAGTGTGAAATCATTAAAAACAAAACATGTTTGAGTTTTTATTGAATCTTAATTGCAGGCTTATGTATTTTCTTTTGTAAGCTAAGTTAAAAGAAAATTGCCTAACTAAATTTTTGGAGGCCAGTGTTGTGGGACATATATTGTACCATAATTTATTTTTCACATAAAAGCTGCTGTTCATTTTTTCCCCCCAGCATTAACATGCATGCTTTCCTCATGTAGGAGAATATATAAAAAACTGGAGGCCAAGATACTTCCTTTTGAAGACAGATGGCTCATTCATAGGATATAAAGAGAAACCTCAAGATGTGGATTTACCTTATCCCCTCAACAACTTTTCAGTGGCAAGTAAGTTCCTTATAATTGTTGATTCACATTGTATTTATTTATATATATGACATCATGTGTCAGCTGTCTTACGATATAGGAGAAGCCTATGAAAAAGTTTAGGTTTGTATTTACGGGCAGGGAAATTTTCAGCTTTGATACAATTTCAGTTCCTTAAGTAGCAATTATTGATGATATATGGTCTTATATAAGACAATATGGTTGAATATAGAACTTAAATGTGATAAATACAATTCCCCAAATAGGTACCTCAAGTTTTTCTTTATAAAATGTTTACCTTTGAACTTTTAATGTTCAGATGTTTAACTTTGAACCTTTGAACTCTGTTGCTAAGTGAACTTGGTGGTTAAGATTGTTGCAGGACCTGGTACATTTCCAGTTGGTTTCCTGTCAGGATCTTAGCTCTTTTCAGTTGATCATAGGATGAGAAACAAGTGATTTACTTGAGAAATTGTTTTCTGGGGGGATTTTATGTTTGAAGTTCAATTTTTCTTCCTTACAAGTATCTAAGAAAAATGTTTGCAATGAAAATTTATTTAGGAATTATATATTTTCTTGACCATAAGCCCAGAATAAACTGAAAGATGCTGCTGCTGGTGATTCTGGCAATAGTTCCCCTGCTGTGTGATGACCAGGCTCTTTGGGCTAGCTGTATTACTGATTACTCAACGGAAGTGTTATTGGCTCTTAATTCAGAAATAAAGCATTTGAAAAAGTTATATTAGGCTAAAATAAACTTGCGTAAGAGCTGAAGTCTGTACCATTGAGATAAAATCTTTAGCTAGACACCATTCTTAATTTTGATTTTGGTTCTATGTTGTTTTCTGTCAGCGACATCTGAAACAGGAAGGTAAAGAGTGAAGCAAAAAAAATAAAATGAGAAATATCATAAAAAAGCAGCAACAAAAAATGCAAGATAACAAAAGTCCTTGAATGTTATAAAAGTCATTTTAAAAGTGGATAGAGCCCCAGCCTTTTTTATGGACACCATCTTTTAATTTTTTTTTTTTTAAGAATAAGATAAAGCAATAAACCAAATCAGTTGAGTGGCAAGAACACTAACTTAAGAAACAAACCAACCCAGGCACCTCTCTGTTTCTATAAATGGAATCTTAGGTAGGGATTTCATTTTTTAATTGAGAAACTGTTAATATGTATGTATTAGTTTAAGGAAACCATTCCCCTCTCTCCTAGTTTAAGGAAACCATTCCCCTCTACTCCCAGAATACTCCTAAGTTATTTATGACTTTCTTTTAGTAGAAAATGATTTTTAAAACTCTGTTGTCAATTGAAATAATGTCTTGTATTTTGTATTGACTTAAGAGCACATTTTCATTCCAGAGATCTCGTGGGCGAGCATTTGCTTTAAAGTGATAGAAATTGGCTTTTAAAACACTAACAGCACACATTATTTCTGACATAAAGCCACTGCAGTTGCTTAGTTTCTCTATTTTCCTAGCAAATGGTATTGGTTTGTCTGAAATAATTTATAAAAGTACAGAACTCCTGTATCTGCTGATCAAAATGCAGCATTTTTTGACCTTAATGAAATTTCACACCCCAACAAGTTTTAAAGACATACTGTATGTCACAGTCTGCCAACATCTGCTCCCACACTTCCACTGGCAGAGGCTGGAATCAATGCTGCACTCTTGGGGAGAGATCCTGCTTAGTGACTGACAGTCAGCCTAGCCACGAAATAAGTATTAGTCGACATCTGTACTCTTTGCTTGTATCACCAAGTAGTTGTAGGTAATTGACTCAAACGAACAAGTGAAAGTTGTAGACCAGCTCCTTCATTTTCGGAAGTGTGTTAACACGGGTCTTACACCAGATAAACTGTTTAAGATTGATGGTTCTTAAGACTTGACCTACTGCGGTCTTAAACTGACATGCAGAAACGACGAGTCGTGAATGGATGCTGGTTGAGGAAGTCGTGCCAAGTTCAGCTTTGCCACAAGGCGTGAGTATGACCATGGATGGGTCATTCTCTGAGGCACTCAGCATCATGGGAACACTCGGATGTAGTGAACTTCAAGGCCCTTTTATCTCCTACGTGCTGTGGTTCTGGGAGGGCAGTCGGAGTGGGCCCCTGAGAGTGAATAGGAGTTAAGTGGGGAGAAGGATATTCCAGGCTGAGGGGGACAAATGTTTTCATGAGACATGAAGAGAAGGAAGAGTTGGAGCAAGAAAGGGTTACTTGGCCAGCAGTTTCTCCTCTGGCCCTAGCCCCCTTGAGTAAGTGAAAAAAGAGATGATTTTACTGCATATTTCTAAGGGATGTTGGGAAATGTTATATACATATATTCCACTGAGAGTTACAGGAGTCCCCTATTTTTCCTTATAATTAAAAATGTTACTTCAAATTTAATGTATGTAGGTTTTACTGCAATTTGACCAAAATAAGCTTTTTTATCCATCTGAAAAAAAAGCAGGAGAACCAGCAGGGACTTGGGATCCCTCTTTCCAGTCTTCACTGAATTTCACATTCTTTCCTTTCCGATCTAAAGTTCCCCAGAAGATGGTGTACACTCCTTGTTGCTGTAATCCACTGCCGTCTCTCTTTCTCTCTCAGTCACTTGATTGAAGCCAGTCTCCGTAGTTCTCCAGTGACCACTTACCTGCTCAGACGAGCAGACATTTTTCAGTTGTTCTTTTCCTGGGTCAACACCTTGGGCTGCGTTTCATACTGTTGGTCCCTACTTCTCTCTGGCATGACCTCTCCTGTTGTGTTCTGGGAGGTCTCTCTCTCTCCTGCTGTTCTTCCTTTGTTGGGTGGATTGTGGTATATCTGTGGGTTCTGGCCAAGGATGCTTCTCATTTTGTACCCTCTTCTTGGTGGGGGGGTCTCATGCACTTGGAAGGTTTCACACGAGACGTGACTTCAGGGCACTAGGGTGCTGTATTCAGCCGGCTGCTGGACATCTCACCCCGGGTATTTCTGGGCCCCAACCTGTCCTAAGTGGAATTCAAGATAATCTCATCAGTTCTCTCTGTATTGGGTATGCCAGTTCTGTCTTGAGCAGAAGCCTGGACCCATTCCATGCCCTCCCCTTCCCCCAATCGTCACCCTATTCCCAGTTCATTGGTTTCTACTGATTAAGCTTCTCAGTTTTTGAACTTCTGTGCATCCTTTCTTATAATCACCCTAGATCGAGCACTCACCGTCTCCATCAGAGATACGTAGCCCGACACGCTGCCTCTAGGTTCTACCACGTGCACCCTACCTCTCATGACGGTCACAGTGACCCTTGTACAGTTGCGTTTGATTGTGCATTCGCCCGGATCTCCACTGCCTGCTGGAGGAAGTCCAGCTTCCTCCGTGTGTCCTGCGGGCGTCTCCTCAGTCTGACCTCTGCTTTCAGCTCTTGCCTCCCGTGTCCTCTGCTGGCCGGTCGCACTTCGGCAAACCCCACGGCTCTTCCGCTCTGCAGCTTTGTTTATGCTGTTCCCTCTCGCTGGACCGTTCTTCCGTCCTCTGTCTGGATGATTTGTTTGCATCCTTTAAGAATTAATTCAGATTTAAATTCCCAGCCTCATTCCTTGCTACATCAGTCCTCCCTGACCTTCACAAAGCTCTTCTCTTCTGTTGTTACCACATTGTTTTTGGGTTATTTGTTCATGTATTGTGTCTCATCTACCAGTTCTGGGGTGAAGAGCCTACTGTTATTCTCCTAGTGCCTGCGTATTAGGACTTAATAACTATTTTTGAATGAATGTCTGAAAACATCTAGCCCAGATTTTTCCTGTTTCAGATGAGAAAAAGGAGGCTGTTAGAAATTCCGTGATCTGGTTAAGGTTGCTTTCCTAGGTAGTGGTAGCCAGGTATCAGGGTTAGAAATCAAATTTCTCTTCTGCCATTTACATTTTATTTCCCTCCCCCTACCCCCATTCTTGACTGTTTTCTCTGGATTAAAGATCTGATTTGGGTCAGAGGTCCAGTACTTTAAATTGCTAGGTATCCATTGGCCTGCAGAACGTAAACTCTCCAGGCCCTGTGAAATGTGGATAAAAATCTTTGATCTTCATCCTTCATCCTTCTTTGGGTGGATCAAATAAGAAAGTACATGAAGGTACCTTCTAAAGGGAGTGCCGAGGATGTGTCAGTAAAGTAGTAATCGTTTTCCGGCAGAGTGCATCTCTAATCAGAATTATGATCTGGCCAGGTGCTCACTATAAACTGAGATGACCAGGACTCTTGGTCTACTCAGGAGTCAGTGGTCTCAAATATTTTGACAGTGACCCCCTAACTCCAAAGTAAAACAGTTCCTCAGCTGAGAACTTGAAGATCTGTCCATATGTCTTGGGGCTCATCCTACTTTTGATCTACTTCCTTTTACTCTTAGTAGGGGGAAGGGGGAGGCGCCCGCCAGCCTGGGTCCTGAGCAGCACCTCCTAGAATCCCACCTTTTCAATGTTGCAAATTTTGGCCCACTCTGAGGATATCTCTTTCCTCTCTCATACCTTTCTGCAGTCCTTTTTCCAAAAATAGGTCAGTCTACATTTCTTCAGCCAGTTTTTAAAAGTGAAATGAAATGTTTACTCATTAACCTATTTTTCTTCTTCTCTTTGTAAGTAAGGAAATTTGGGGATTTAAACCTACCAAAAAACCCATTCTTACCTCTGAATAAATATTGGACACAGATTTTAAATATGTAGGAAAATCGCTTGGTTTCTACTAATGCTTCCACTCATGCTCATGGGGATAGAGAAATTCTTGTGGCTTGACTCTTAGTCTTACATAAAGTACAATACAACCTAGAGTAACAACCTGTAAATCTAGAATAACTCTACACGATGTAAATGTAGAAGGATTACAAATTAAAAAAGGATTACAAGAGATCAGAATCAGTCACTGTTAAGGGGTTGACTGACCATTGGAACCATACCAGACACTAAGAGGAGTGTTTGTCATTGACTCTGGAAGATGCACACAGAACACACAGCAGTGGGAGGAGAGATGAGGTCTGTAGCCAGAATGAATTTTAAAGAAAATAAATGGCTGTAGAAGTTGAGAGAATAGATAAAGGTAAGCTAGGCTGACTAGGGGAGAATTTTAGCAGGGCTCTGAAGGATGGGTGGTATTTAAGATTTTGGAAGAAGGTGGACATTCACAGTGAGGTTAACAACATAAGCATATGAAGTCTGGAATTAGTGACTAGCTTATTTTGTGAATAGAACAGACAATATCCTAGGAAGATAGAGAATTTACGTTGGAGAAAAAACAAGATTAGATACATTGTGATCAGATTGTAAAATGTCTTGATACCAGTCTGATGTTTTTAGTGGAAACCAGTTGGAAACCATTGCAAGCTCTTAAGCATTAGGTGTCCAAATTAGTATTTGATAAAAACAAAAAAGGAACCTACCTGCTTATAACAGAAGGGACACATCCGTAGGCAAACTGTGCCTTTCCCTCCGTGAGTCTGTTGGTCAGCAAAGTATTGTCTTGTTTTCCTTCCTGTGCAGTCTCACTCACTACCATCTTAGTTCAGTTTTTTCATCAGTTCCTGCCTGGGCTGTTTTGACAGGAGACTAACTGATCTCTCGCCTCCACATATTCTCCTCTCTGGAGTACTTGAAAGCCATGCATAGGATAGATTCATCTTCCAAATAAAAGTTCTTCTGCAAGTATCCTCTCCTTACTCAGAAAAATCCCAAATTTCTCCCTTTTTCACAATAGGAAGATGAATTGCTATATTTAAAAAAAAATTTTTTTAAAGATTTTAGAGAGAGAGAGTGCACATGTGAGCAAAGGGAGAGAAAGAGAATCTTAAGCAGACTCCTCGCTGAGCATGGAGTCCTGCTTGAGGCTCAGTCCTATGACCCTGAGATCATATTCTGAGCCGGAATCAAGAGTCGGAGTCTTAACGGACTGAGTCACCCAGAGGCCACTCTATTTGTTACTATTATTATGTACCAGCAATGAAACACTTGCCCAAATCATAACTGTTTCTGTTCTATATATTTTCCCTATTCCTTATTTCTTTTACTCTGTAATGTTCCATACCTTTTCTTTTTGACATACTTTGCTACATTCTGTTAGGTTGAGTTACATATGAAGTTTTTAACCTCGTTATTGTTGTCAGTGATTTTTTTTTTAAGATTTTATTTATTTATTTGTTAGAGAGAGAGAGATCAAGCACAGGCAGACAGAGAGGCAGACAGAAGCAGAGGGAGAAGCAGGCTCCCCGCAGAGCAAGGAGCTCGATACGGGACTCGATCCCAGGACGCTGGGATCATGACCTGAGCCGAAGGCAGCCGCTTAACCAGCTGAGCTACCCAGGCGTCCCTGTTGTCAGTGATTTTTTTTTTTTTTAAAGATTTTATTTATTTATTAGAGAGAGAACGAGCAGAGGCAGACAGAGAGGCAGGCAGAGGCAGAGGGAGAAGCGGGCTCCCCGCCGAGCAAGGAGCCTGATGTGGGACTCGATCCCAGGACGCTGGGATCATGACCTGAGCCGAAGGCAGCTGCTTAACCAACTGAGCCACCCAGGCGTCCCTTGTCAGTGATTTTTAAACAATTTTATGTACTTGACTGCTTGAAGATGTGGTGCTCTCCCCACCCCAGCCCACCCCCAAAATGGAATCAGATTTTTAGGCAAACACAAAGTTATGTCTGGTAATAGCAACATCTCACTGTATGGAATTGATGCCTTACTTAAAAACTGATCATACAGTGAATTAGTGTAACTGCAGTCATATTTTCCACCTATCCTTCATTTTTATGGGTGGTACTCTATTCATTTATTTGCAAATTTTAACCCATAAACCAAATTTAGAGTGGGGAATGGAGAAAAAGACCTTTTTTTTTTTTTTAAAGATTTTATTTATTTATTTGACAGAGAGATCACAAGTAGCCAGAGAGGCAGGCAGAGAGAGAGAGGAGGAAGCAGGCTCTCTGCCTAGCAGAGAACCTGATGTGGGACTTGATCCCAGGACTCTGAGATCATGACCTGAGTCAAACGCAGAGGATCAACCCACTGAGCCACCCATGTGCCCCAGAAAAAACCTTTTTAAAAATCACTTTAAAGGGAGATCGTTTTTTAGACAATTATGAAGAATAAGAATGCCGTAATTAGAGGCGCCTGGCTGGCTCAGTGGGTTAAGCCTCTGCCTTTGGCTCAAGTCAGGGTCTCAGGGTCCTGGGATTAAGCCCCACATCTGGGCTCTCTGCTCAGCGGGGAGTCTGCTCCCCCCCCCCACCTTTCTCTCTGCTTACTTGTGATCTCTCTCTCTCTGTTAAATAAATAAAACATTAAAAAAAAAAAGAATGCCGTAATTAGCAACATATTTTCTTCCTCTCATTCAGACCACACCCTAATACCACAAGGAAAAAAATTTCCATAGAATTTCTCTTCTTCTCTCCCTTTTTTTTGGTATTATACAGCAAGTGTGCAAAAAAAAAAAAAAAAACCAACCCGTAGAATCCTGTTTTCATGGATTGGGCTGTGGAATCTGGGGTTTCAAATCCAGCTCCTCGGTGTGAGAACGACCCTCTGCATCTCTGAACAATTTCTTCAGTTCTTTGTCCTTTAGAAACATAAATTTACATGTGTTTCATGTGAGTTTCCTATTAGATAATCTCACTGCCATAGTACTTCCTTCATTAGAACATTGTCAGTGACCTGGTCAGACATCTGTTAGAGCCCGTGGCTTCCCTGGCAGCTTCCCTGAGCTCTCTCTCACCCCTTTCCCTGACTGACAGGAAGCTAATCTATAGTTGGGGCTTTACCTTCGAAGCCTCATTTGTCAGAATATAAATTAGTGGCAGGGGCGGGGAACATATGTAGAAACTGGGAGTGATAAATTTCTAGAACGCAATGACTGTGTTTACTCATTTAAAACATTCCCTACAACATTAGCTTTGAGAGCTATATGCCAGAAGTTCATCTGACTTGGAGTCAAAAGACCTGAGTTTGAGTCTTGGTTCTGCTCCTTTACTAGTGTGTGACCCTGGGCAAGTCACATAACTTCTCTGAACTTCATTTTTGTCATCTTTGAATGTGAAGGCTAATAATGCCTACTTCTTGAGGTTATGGTGAGGATTAAATGAGATGCTGTTAAAAAAATTAATGAGATCCTGTATGTGAGCACACTTCGTAAATTGTAAAACGCTGTGCAAATAAAACTATTTATGGAGGTTGGGAGATGCTCAGTAATTTTGCTCTGTTGAATTAAATGGCAGCCATTCTTCCCTCTCCAGCTAAATTCCACTGGGATGGGAAGGAAGCTTCCTTGGTTGGGTTTTCTTTAAAGATGATGGAAGTCTGAGGTGGAAGCTGCCTGCAGCCCTCTCTGGCAGTTGAGGATAGCCGCTATTGCTTGGCTGGGGGAAAAAATCCTAGTTTCATTTAATGTCAATGACTTTGATCTGTAAAGGCTAGCTCTTGGGACTAAGCCACATGAGCTAGACCCCAAACCATGCCCGTGGCGCCCCTGGCCAAGGAAGGAAGGGTCACTGCGGCTGTGGAGGCAGCTCCGTTGCTCTGGCCTCTGAAGAAATGGGTGCAGACCAAATTCTTCAAACCTTCAAGCTTTGGGAAGTCAAAGCTTCCACAGGGGGATGGTCCCTGTGACTGTTACTACCCTTATTCTAGTCAGGAGTTGTTTTTGCTTTTTAATAAAAGTAATAAAATCCTCCAATATCTTCTTGACTGTCCTGAGAGGACCTCTTGGTTACCACCCATTGGGGGAAATTTTTAAATTAATTTGGGTCTTCCGTTAGAGGAAGACTTTTCTGTAAGATGGGGGATGCAGTGGGGCTTGTTTCTAGAGGAAGGCAGGCAAGGAGTGATCAGCTTCAGTAGCTTATGTTAAAGATGTGAGGAGAAAACAGGGACCCTGGCACAGCCAGCCTTCCTCCCTCCCTCCACCTCCCCTTCATCCTCCTCCTCCCCTCCTTCCCTCCCTTCCTCCCCTTACTCTTCCCCTCCCTCCCCCTCTCTCTCAACTTGTCCTAAGGTCAACAATTAACTACCATTTATCCAAAGATACCTACATAAAAGAACACCCTACATGTAATTATTTTCACTGAGTTGTTCTTGAACACTTTGCCTCTGACTCCTTCCTTGACTCTCTTTCCTAGACAGACAGCCTCCAACCGACAGCCTCACACGTTGAACTGTTTTTGAAATTTCCTACCTTGGGTGCATAGGATTTGGTTACCCAGGTAACACAACTTGGAAACATGGGAGTTACCACAATGAATATTTAAACCTATTTTTAGGAAACCTAAGTTCTAATAGATATTTAGAAAGTTTCTATCGAGGGTCTGTTGTGTTCTCAACATTGTACCAGGTACTGAGGGAAAAAAGAACAAAATAAGGAAGGAAACCAACCTTCCTCGGAGTGCTGCTGTGTGCCAGGCCCTTTCACACATGTTCTCTCATTTAATCCTCACAGCGCTCTGAGGTGAGTATCACGTTCTCTACTTCAGAGACTGAGGGAGGTTGTGTGACTTGGTTGAGGTCGCTTATCCGGCAAATGGCAGGGCCAGGATTTTAGCCCGTGTGTCACAGAGTGCTAACCCCAAAGCCTGTGTTCATTTCCTAATCCATAGGTTTGGATTAGCTCCCAGCTTCCGAGAGTTTCTCACACAGTAGCAAAAGTCTGCTCCAAACTCTTAGAATTGGTATTTTGAGCTATCTTGTGGTTCAGTCCTGAAGTAAGTTTTACAATGAACACATTGAGAAGAGCTTGGGAAAGGGAGGATCATCAAGAAGACTTGCTTGGAAATTGAGATTGTTTAGAGAAATAGTAAGATTTCGAAAGATGAAGTACATTCCAGGTAACAGGAATAGCATTAATTTGAAATGTTATTTCTCAGAAACTTCGGCTGAATCTCTTATTGTTGATTTAAATGAGTATGAAATCCTCAGATATGAATGAAAGCTCCAGATGGTATGTTATTTTTTTATCCCTGTATAGAGTGAAAAATATCAAAGGAGGAAGAAGGATAAATGATAGGAAGAAATATGGCACTTGAATCTGTAGCAGAATGCCGGGATCGTGCCAGACACTGTGTCTTCTCAGGGTCAGAGGCAGGCACTAGCCCCCCGCTAGCTTACCTGGCCTTGCGTGAGCCCCTCTTGTAGTAACATTGCTGCTCATCGTCTTTCCTACCAGAGTAGCAAAGAATTTTACTGTTGCAAAGAAATCCTCCATTTTAAAATCCCATCCTGAATGCAGTGTTTTTTCTTCAGCTAGAAAGGTTTTAAACGAGAGCTTTACAAAAGGGGTGCCTTTTTATGTGTTTATTGAAAAAACACAAAACCTTGTCTTCTCCTATAAGGGAGCGGTGAGAGGTAAGGTGGTGTGGTGGGGAGGAGGTGACGGGTGCGGTGGCAGGGGAGAGGCTTTCCGCCTGCAGAGAGCGTGCCAGAAGCAGCTGTGGGCTTTATCCACACACTGGCGCGCTCCTTGCCCATGGAGTTAATCGTTAATGGGTCCACCCAGCTCAGCGTTTCAGGTAAAGATTTCCTGCGCCTGCGCCAGCTCACACCACCAGCCGGCCTGGGATGCCAGGGACCCCTGCACTGCTGTTTTTCCTTATTACTGATGCCAGAGTTTTCCTCCGTGACACCCTTCCATCTCTGAAGGGTAAAAATAATTCCTGGTGCTCAGTGCTCTGATTCCACTCATTGACCACCTGATTACGTGTATCGATCATTTTTGGTTAAGTTGAATGTAGCTATCTACCTGATTTCTATGTTTAATATTTATGTTTTTGCTTAATTTTTTACTTTCTAAAAAGGAGCTGCTTATGTGTAATTAGTTTTTTAAATTGTTGAGTAAAAACTGATGATGTGCCCATTTGATGCCTTATGCCATTTTATAATTAACACATAGGAAATTAAGAGACTTAAGGAAGCAAGGAAAGAATTGACAGTTTTTAAGAGCCTGCTGTGTACGGAGCGCTTTATTTATATGATCACGTTTTGTCGTCACAAGAACGACACGGAATAAAAACACCTAAAACCCCCCAACGGACGAGATAATGAAACCACCACCTGGGGCGATGAAGAGACTTGCCCAGAACCTCGGAGCAGGCACGGGTGGAGCGAGCTGGGCGCTGGCCCGGGCCACGCCGGCGGGACCGCGCTGAGTCGTACGTGGGCTCGGAGACCACAGCTGGCTTCGGGGGCAGCTAGTCAGCGCCCCCGAAACTCCGTGCTCTGCCCAGGATCGCACACGCTCGGGTACCAGCCGGCGCTCCATGCTCTCCAGGGGTGTTTGAAGTCACAGCAATTCTGACGGCTGCTGTGGCGAGGGGGAGGCTCGCCGGGGAGGCCAGGTGGCCGGTCACCCGATAGGAGTTGGACTTGGTCGTGGAGCTCGGCCCGTCCCGCAACCCCCCGCCCCCCGGGGCCCCCGAGTTCCGGCCGGCGGTGCGGGGCGTGCGAGCAGGGGTCCCCGCGGGGCTTTGCCAGCCGCAGTGATGTGCCTCTCGGCGGCGCCATCCCGAGAAGTGGCCGGACTCGTCCCTGCCTCTTGCGGTGCGCCCGTGCGCCCCGCGCCCCGTGTGCTCTCGCGGGGGTTTTGGGTGTTTTTACTTCAGCTAACGGGTTTTCGGGGTGCAGAGCCGTAGCCGGGGGACCTGGGCTCTGGGCAGTTGCCGGGGCCACGCATCCGTGAGGCGCTAGAGGGGGAGATCGGCCCCACGGCTTTCAGGTGTCAAGGCCGGGTTCTCCGCCGCGGGTCTAGACGAGGTCCTCGGTCCTCGCTGGGAGTCGGGCTCCGGCTCGTGATTGTCCGCTCGTGTGGGAAGCCGAATCCGGAGCGTGGGCTGCGCTCCTGAAGGAAGCCGAAGCTCCGGGAGGACGGCGCCCGGGCGCGGTCGGCAGCCTTGCTCTTGTCGCTGCGTCCCAGGTCAGAGGAGAAGCCCTGACGTTCGGAGGCAGAACCATCGGGTCGTTTAGTATGACTCACGCGATCGTTGCACTTCCAACAAACTGGACTTGAAGGACACGTGTTTCGCTGACCTCTGGGCAGTTCTGTGCTAAATCACTGCCTTTCTGGGTTTTTTTCCCCCTGCCCTATCTTTATGTTAATTTAAACTCATTTATTTATTTATTTGAGCAACGTCAAATGAGGCCCAGGGCCAGGGGCCGGGGTGCGGGGAAGGACCTGGAAGCCTTGGAATTTAGGACCGCTGTGGAGGCGTTCTTTTGGGTTGGAAATAATACACAATCGAGCAGATGCTAATGGAAAAATGAAATGCAGGGAGAGAGAAAAGAGGCTAGGGTGGCTGTGTGAGAGTTTCATGGAGGAGAGGACATTGCCCCTTTATTACAATAATGTTTCTGCCCTATAATAAGGTCTTTCATTGCTGGTTCAGCTTTTTTCATTCACTTGTTTTGTGCTCTGCTTCCTGTTACTAATTGTCAGCACAATAGTCTTCCAACTATGAAGTCTCAGTGTCCTTTTGGACCAATTTGTCATTGTCTTTCTCCCTCACCCCCAACCCGTGCTCTCAGAATCTATTACTATGGTTGCATTTTTAGACATTTTTTATGTTTTAAAATGGCAATGCTTTTGAAACATGCCAGAATAGTTTATGATAATTGAATCATCCAACCAGCAACAGTTATTGCTTCCAAAGCTCACTGATGAAGTTTAAAGTTTCTGTCTCTATAGGATATTCTTATAGAGTAATTGAAATTTAACACGCAGTTCTCTCTTTGTAGCCTTATTTCGTGCTATGAAATGGTGTCCTTTGGGCTTCACCATTGTCCTGTGGACGTAGAGCATTTTGTTAAACCATATTATTGATGGAATTCACAGATTCTTTGCAGTTTCTCTGCCCGTAGGAACTTTCATTTTTCTCGTTTTCCCACCAATGGCTCTTGATTCTTAGAGATAGATTATTTTAAGAAATCCGCAGGGTTGGCTTAGATCGACAAGCCTGGACAAATCCTGATGTCAGACTCCAGGCACGCGTTACATGTTAATTCCTGTTCGGTTTTAACATTTTGGCCAATAAATATTCCAAATGTGCTCTCAGCGTGGTACCAATGATTTAATACTGACAGAGACATTTTTCAAGTGTGATTTCTATAAAGAAATTCTGAAACAGTGTTCTTGACGAGTTGATCTACCACCTAGAGCGTCCCCCGTCGTAGATCATGTGATCAAAGTGGATTGGTGCTTGTTGGTGTAATTTTCTCACAATCGATGGCAGTTACTCTGAGGGCATATAGTAACCAGGAAGTTTTGATCAGTTTTTTCTGAGGGAAAATGATACCGGTACTCTCTGTATGTCACCTGTTTCTGTCAATTTAATTGTAGAAAGCCAGTGAGTGTAGAGTACAAAGCTTGCTATTAAGAAATAAAACTTCACTTCCTCTCTTATAAGTAGCTAAGGGTCCTAAAACAGTGTGTGACATACTCCGACGAGCCAAGGGTTTAGAGCTAGAAAATATGGATTAGATACTCCCGTTTTACAGTCGTCATGACTTGATGGTTTTGAACAAGCAACTTAAAAACCAGACGGACTTCATTTCCTTATTTGTGGAATGGAAATGACGAAAATACTCTGAAATGTTATTGGGAGGATTAAGTGAGAAAATAAGGCATGTAAAATCTTAATGTTGTAGTGAAGCAGCTGATAATAGGCCACAATAATTAATTAATTAATAATGAGAGATACTCTGTCTTCTCCTTAAAGTTATAAGAAGTTAGAGGGTTTTCCAGATAGGTCAGATGTAATAATGACTCTTTGGTTATCTCTTTTTGTGTTTTTAATGAAATCAGTAGGATTGTTGGTTTATAATCTTCCAAAATTCGTTGTTGTTGTTGTTGTTGTTGTTGTTGTTTTGGACAATTCTGTGCTTTACTCTGAATAGATAGGCCTACCTTTTAATTTTTCTCCAAGGGAAAAGTCCTTTTTAACTATTCTGTAATCTAAATCGGATCTTTCCTACTTGGGAAAGAATGCTGTCTCTTACATGTTGGAACTATAGCTGTACAATCAAGGATTTGATTAGGCTTAAAATACTTCTTTTCAAATGACGTTATCAGGATTTGTTTATACATACATGTAAGTAAGTAAGTAAGCTGTACATCAGGTTTTGAAGAAATAAGTAAGATTGGATCATAAAGTAAATTAGTGTTTCTAAAGGCAGGTGAACTTGAAAATATTGAGATTCTTTTACAAGGAAAAGAGGATTAGTTGTGATAAACAATGTTGCATCAGAAATGTTTTCTGAAGTTTTGTTTTTTTGAATTCTGGCCGTGATGAATAAAACAGAACAGTTAGAAGTCCCCTACCCCCTGAAGCGTACCCTCTAGTTAAGGAGATGCAATGACTTTGTGATCAGGTACCAGCCTGTGGAATAAAGGTGTTAAGTGCACTAGATCTTCAGGAGTAGAGAGTAAGGGCTGGGATCCTTAGAGACTTTCAGGGGCCAGAATCGAGGTAGAAGGAAAGAGAGTGTTTCAGTTGAGGAAAGCAGTGTGAATTAAATCCTGAAGTTAAGAATACTCAGGGAGATTTTTTAAAAATCAAACAAGCAAAAGTAGAAGCAGACCCATAAATACGGAGCACAAACTGATGGTTGCCAGAGGGGCGGGTGGGGGAAGTGGACAAAATGGGAGAAGGGGAGTGGGAGGTAAGTACTGGCTTTTAGCTGTAGAATGAGTAAGTCACAGACTAAAAGGTGCAGCATCGGGAATCTAGTCAGTGGTATTGGAACAGTGTCGTATGTGACGGTAGCCACATTTGCGGGGAGCCCAGCAGAACGTACAGACCTGTTGAATCACTGTGTTGTACCCTGAAAAAAAAAAAGAAGAATCAGGGAATGCTTAAGGGGCAGTGAAGTAGGTAGGTTGGTAAAAGGATAGAAAGATGGAAAGAAAGAGAGAGAGAGAGAAAGAGTAAATCAGGAGAAAGTACTCAAACTGTTGTTTTAAACTCTACACGTGATTCCATACAGGATTTGTCTCTCTTTCTCTCTGGTTTATTTCACTTAGTGTAATGCCCTCAAATGTCATCCATGTTCATCCCCGAAATCACAGGTGGCTTTTTGTTTTGTTTTGTTTTGTTTTATTTAACATACCACATTTTCATTATCCATTCATCCATCATGGGGAAGTTGGGTTGTTTCCATAAGTTGGCTGCTGTAAATCATGCTGTAATGAACAGATGTAAATTTTTTGGATACATAACCAGGAATGGGATTGCTGGTTCATATGGTAGTTCAATTTTTAATTTTTTAAGGAACCATCATACAATTGTCTGCAATAGCTGTACCAGTTTCTCTTCCCAAGAATAGTGTATAAAAGTTCACTTTTCTCCACAATCTCAGCAACATTTATTTCTTGTCTTTTTGATTCTAGTCATTCTGGCAGATGTGAGGTGGTATCTCATTGTAGTTTTGGTTTGCATTCCCCTGATGATGAGTGAAGTTGAGCATCTTCTCATGTCTCTGTTGGCCATCTGGATATCTTCTTTGGAAAAATATTTATTCATCTCTTCTGCCCATTTTTAAAAATCAGACTATTTGTTTTTTTGGTGTTGAGTTGTGTAAGGTTTTTATATATTCTGGATACATCATTTGCAAATATCTCCTCCCGTTTAGTAGGTTGCCTTTTTGTTTTGTGGATGATTTGCTGTGCTCTGCAGAAGCTTTTAATTTTGGTTTAGTCCCAGTAGGTTAATTTTGCTTTTGTTTCCCTTGCCTCAGGAGACCTATCTAGAAAAATGTTTCTACAGCTGATGTCAGGGAAATTACTGCCTGTGTTCTCTTCTAGGATTTTTTGCTTTCAGGTCTCACATTTAGGTCTTTCATCCATTTTACTTTTGTGTGTGGTGTAAGAAAGTGGTCCAATTTCATCCTTTTGCATGTAGCTTTCTAGTTTTCCCAACACCATTGTTGAAGAGACTGTCTTTTCCCCCACTGGATAGTCCAGCATCCTTTGTTATAGATAAAGTGATGAAATAAGTGTGCGTTTATTTCTGGGGTCTCTGTTCCATTGATATATGTGTCTGTTTTTGTGCTGGTCCTATACCGTTTGGATGACTACAACTTTGTTCTTTCTCAAGATTGCTTTGTCTACTTGGAGTCTTTTGTGGGTCCATACAAATTTTAGGATTATTTGTTCTAGTCCTGTGAAAACTGCTATTGATATTTTGATAGGGGTTGTGTTAAATCTGTAGATTGCTTTGGATCGTATGCACATTTTAACAATATTTGTTTTTCCAATCCATGAGCATGGAATCTTTTTTCATTTACTTGTGTTGTCTCCAATTTCTTTCTTCAGTGTTTTGTAGTTTTTGGAGTATAGGTCTTTCATCTCCTTGGTTAGTTAAGTTGACTCCTCAATATTTCATTCTTTTTGGTGCAGTTATAAAGGGGATTTTTGTTGATTTCTCTCTCTGCTACTTCATTTAAAAAAAAAAAAGATTTATTTGTTTGTTTGTTTGTTTTAGAGATGGAGAGAGCATAAGCGGGAAGGGCAGAGGGAGAGAGAATCTGAAGCAGACTTCACACAGCATGGAGCCTGACATGGGGCTCGATCTCATGACCCTGAGATGAGACCTGAGACAAAACCAAGAGTCAGACACTTAACCTACTGAGCCACCCAGGTGCAGGTGCCCCTGCTACTTCATTACTAGTGTTCAGAAATGCAACAGATTTCTGCATATTAATTTTGTATCTTGTGACTTTATTGAATTCATCTATCAATTCTAGTAGGTTTTTTTGGTGGTGTACTCATTGTTTTTAATGATAAGAAATCAAGTTTTAAAAAGATTCTGGCTTGCTTATGAGTAGCTTTAAAAGACTAATGGGGTTGAGCTTTTTTCTCTTGCAGAGACTAGTAGATTTTTGAGAAGGCAAATGACCTATGGAGTAAGAGTTGAGTAAGACTAATCAGGCCAGTAATACATGGGACACCCTGGACAGGGAGGAGTATGGGCGAAGGGAGACCCTCTGGGAGGCCATTTCAGGGATCCAGATTTGGGTAATAAGTGTCTGGTTGGCTGTCACCAGTGGAAGGAGACATTTACGAAAGAATTGTTAGGATGACTGCTGCTGGCTTGGCTGTGGGTTGGAAGAGAGTCAAGGATGACTGATGCTGTGTCTCTTGGGTGATTAAGAAAATGATACAGAAGTAAATTGAGTAGAAACACTACCAGTGTGGTGATTTTCAGTTTGAAGGATAAAAAACAAAAAAACAAGCAAAACCCATTTAGGTGTGTTGAGAAGGAGGTAATAATGGGAACTCGGGAGAGAGGTGCCAGCTTTGCCATATGGAAGGTTCAGGTTTGAGAATCATCAGACATTAGGCGACATTTGAGGCAAAGCCCCAAGAGAGCCTCCCCGGGATTATATCCGCAGCTCTTACCAGGTCATTAAAGATCTTCCTAACCTCATTTCCTACTGTGTCCTGAACTTACCTTCTCTTCCAGCCTCCCTGGGACTTGCTGTTTCTCGAACACATCTGTGGGCTCCTTCCAGCTGTGGGTCTTTGCACTTCTGTTTTTCTGGCCGGATCACTCTTCCCACAGTTGGCTGCCTTGGTGCCTCCTTTTACCAAGAGAAGCCCTTTCTAAGCCTTCTAAAGTAGAACCACCTCGCTGCCATTTTAACTTGTTACCCTGCCTCCTTTCTCTTTGTAATTCTTATAAGCACTGCTCTGGTATAAATTAATTGGTTCGCTTGGCTCTTGCCTCGACCATTCCTCCGCTCAGTGAAATCCAAGTATTACGAAAAATAGGGACTTCGTTTTGTTCGCTGCTCTACCCCCAGTGCCTAGCTTGTTGCCTGACGTGCTGTGGGCACACAATAACTATCTACTTAATGGATGTCTGAATTTCCCAAGACAAAATTATCAGAAAGGAAAAGTTTAACACAAAGCACCGAGCCTAAGGGAGCAGCTCAGTTGGGAGAAGAGATCCTAAGAAAGAATATTCGGGAGTGGTCAGAGAGAGAGAGAAGGATGCACTGGGCATGTCGGTGTCCTGGGGGCCGCGGGGGCAGGGGGAGACGTGAAGGAAGGGGGGCCAAGGACATCAGGTGCAGCAAAGAAATGAAAACAAGAAAAAGGAAAGGATGATCTGATGAGGGGATTTTAGGAGAGAACCTGGCCACAACCTTGCTGTTGGTTAGGGAGAGGTGACAGAGGCCAGGACTGTAGCTCATGGTTTAGAGTAGCAAGGACAGTTAGGGGAGGGAAGAAGCACATGGGCATAAGGCATTTAAACTGTAAATGAGAGTCGATACTAAAGAAGTTGATTATTCCAGCAGTGAGTCCTATAAACTTAAACACCCAGCAAAATATTCTGAAGTTTTAAGTGCATTAAATGAGTTTTAATTAACCAGAAGTGGCTTTACTTTAGATATTCTCCTGTATATTTTATACTTTAAAAATAATTTCCTTTTCCACCGTCAGCCATTTAAGCTTTTGGTAGTTTATTTTGGTATGTATTTACAGAAAGAATCTAATATTATCCTGCAGGGGGTTTCTATTTTTGACTTTCTGTGATGGGAAATGTCGACGTACAGATAAATAGAATATCTGCTGGGACTCTCCTGTATCCATTACCTAGACTTATGTTGTCATTTTGTTAAAATATTTAATGTAAATTAGGATATTAAGACATGTATCCCTGAATCCTTGAGTACAGATCTCTGTAAACAATAAGGAATTTTCCCTACAAAATCCACCTAATAAAACTTAGAAATCCTTAATATTATTTAATAAAAAATTTGTATTCAGGTTTTCCCATTTGTCACCTGAAATATCTTTAACAGCTGTCTTGTTTAAAGCAGAACACGTTAAGGACAACACAGAGTATTCGATGGGCACGTCTCTTAAGCCTCAGCTGGTCTGGAAGAGTTCTGTGTCCTCTGCCCGCACCCCACTTCGGGTATATTCACTTAGTGAAGAAACAGGGCTGTTTGATCTGTGGAAAGTCCCCTTTTCTGGAAACCTCTACTGATTGCTTCAATGAAGTGTCATTTCACTAGTTACATGACTAAATTTGTCCTATATTCTATCGTTATGCTTATTCACTTGAGATCACCTGTGTTAGGCACAGGACTAGGCAATCAAAGAGCATGGACTTTGTCCTTAGAGAAGTTGGAATCTAATATAAATTCTTGTCAGATTCTTGTAAAATTTTGCTATCAAATCCCACTTTCATCATATTTCAAACATAAATTAGTTTTTATTATTTAGTTCAAACTGGGGCTTATGATTATTTTTCAGATTTTAACTCTGTACCCAATAGCAAACTATGTTATAATGGTTAGATGTCATCCTGTTTACATCTGATAATTCACTTCTGTTTGTTTTGTGGATTATTATAAT